>CABIKL010003391.1:0-11014 GCA_902196195.1 Aptinothrips rufus | reverse complement strand
ATCCACTGAAACGAGCACTTTAAAGTTGACTGATTTCCGCACACTTTTATTAAAATTATACCATTCTTCTTTTCTCTTCCATTTTCCGTCCCGCGGAAGTGCACCTAGTCTGCTCAATTCACGCCAGCCCCGCAGGTATCCTCGAATATCGCGCTTTATATTACTCGCTGTTGGCTTCCCGTTTGATGTTCGCTCTTCCCTGCCCTTTGGCTGTCATAAGGCCATGCCGCAGGCCATGCCGCAGGCCATGCTAATCCCTGGCCGCTCGCGCTATAGCGCTGTGAATTCATCCGACTTCGACCCGAGCTGGTAGACACTACGGGAAAAGGGAATCAGCAATGTTTCCAATTTTTTTTTTTCAAATTTTGAGGACATTTTTGCAATTCCAGTTTTTAGAGTTTTAGGGTTAATGTCCGAAATTGTGCTCTGAATTGCACCGTTTTGAATGGAAATTTTAACAATTTTTTTTTTTAACTTTTATGTTAACTTTTGCTGGCAGGAACACCATCTTTCAGAAGTGTCCACCCCCTTGCTTCGACCCGATTCGTCCGGCTGCAGGTGCGGGAGGGGGTGCTGCTTACCTCCCTCCCCCTCGCCTCGCGTGAATAGGATCGAACTCGGATGACTTTGCACAGCCAGGCCCTTCCCTGCCCTTCTCTGCCCTGCCCTGCTCTGCCCTGCCCCTACCTACCTACCTTTTTGTAGCCCCCGGTCAGGGAAGGGCCCGCGCTCCGGCGTGTCTTGTCCAGACTCGTTCCCACACGGGCAGTTCGCGCTTCTGCGTCGTTTTTTTCCGAATCCTAACGAGCGCCTACACCGAGAAAGACTAAAACCCAAATTCTGGGGCAACCCATCCCAGAAGGGAAGTGTAAAATAAAAATACTGTTTTAGGTCATTTTAAGATTTATTCTGAAATGAGGAGGAAGTGACGAAACTGTTTTTAGAGTCGGTCTCAAAATAACATTAAAGAAAGAATATTTCTGTACTGTTGGTTCCTGTTTTGCGTTGTACCATAATCTGGTTTTCGGTTTATCTGTCTACACCCAGAAAACCATGTTCTTGATTTTTCGTGCACTTGAAACTTTCAAGTACATTTTCTTGAATCAAGTACATTTCATGTTCATTACAAGTGCATTTACTTCATTCAAGCGACGTGTACTAAAAGATTTCAAGCGCAGTGCTTGACTCAAGAACACGGTTTTCTGGGTGTAGAGCTGAGTCCACCGCAGCGGTAATATTACAGCGTGCTGCGGTACAGCCTGTGTCAGCATTACTGTCGCTCCCGACCCACCGCACGTCAGGGGAAGTTACTGCAACTCCAACGCCGTGCGGTGATGGTGGGGACAAAGCAATCGTGATATCAATGTGACGCTGTCGTACGGAGTTGTTTGTGAAGTCAGCGGGGGGTGTGTGTGGTCTGGCTCTGGTGTGGGGGAGGGGAGGGGAGGGTGGGGAGCAGTGCGGTAAGGCCATAAGGTCATGGGGCTCTCTGCCGAGCGCTGCTGGCTGGGAATAAACGGACGACAAGCACGCCTCGAGCACGTGCTGGGTTGGAATGGAAGGTGTGGATATCGCATCGCAGCTGGGGCACATTAGACAAGTGACGGATGTCTGGCCGGACCGGGCTGCCACCGAGTCCCAGTCCCAGTCCCGCTCGCTACGAGTCAGTCGGAGTTTGGCAGGACCGCGCAGCTCAACTCGTCCCGTCCCGTCCGACTTGCAGCTGCCGGGACGTCCTCGCCCCGCCCCGCCCCGCCCCGCCCCGCCCCGCCCGTCTGTCTGCATCACCGAGACGCGAGCTGGGTCGGGTCGTGTCGGCTGCTCGGTTTACATCTCAATGGAGCGTCCATATTCTGCATGCTAACCGGCGTTGAACGAGGGAGTTAGGACAGAGTTAGGCCGGATACAGGGCAGGCAACCAGCTCGACCCTTCCCGCTCCAAGTCCTCCTCCTCCTCCGCAGCAGCTGTAGTTCGCGCCGGCTTTGTGCACTTGTTCCTCTCCGGCCTTGGAGCTGTGTGGACATTGACGTTGAGAGATGTTGACGTAGGAAAGCGAGAGGCTACAACTTGTCACGCGCCGGAGGAGCCGTCTCATCATGGTCTAGTACATCATCGTGGAGCTGCGCGCGGCCGTCTGGTTCACTAGCAGGTGTGGCCTGGTCAGGTGGTTTAGGGACCACCCCGCCGGCCGGGCAGGGTACTTGTTCGTCATTCCTGCTGGGAACATCTTTCGTTTCACTTGATATCTTGTTGCACGCAACGCTGCGAGCTGAGCGAACTGGACGCGATCGATTTGCCTGCTGCTGGCGGGGCTTGGCCGGGCTTGGCAGGTCCGGTCCGGGGACTGGGCTGGGCTGGGCTGGGCTTGTCTTATCCTCGGACGTGGTTGATAAATCACTTGTTCTGCCGCAGCGCCACGCAGCGCACGGCTCGGCCAGTGTTTCCCCCCCCCCCCCCCCCCCCCCCCCTCCCCCCTCCAAAAGGCTGCTTGTCTTGTGCCCCGCTGCTGCCGTGCCGAGACAAGACCTGCTCGTGGACGGCGAGGCGACACACATTGAGCACTCTCTTGTCTTTCATTTGTGGCTCTGAGAGATATGATTCCTCTCCAGGGCAGACCGTGAGTGATGCCTAGCTGCTCGGCACATTGGAAAGATCTCACTGCGTCCCGCCCTGCCCTGCACTGCTTTGCCGTCACGAGATTTTCCCCCATTTTTCATTTTTGCAATTGTGGTAAATTTTACTTGTGGAGACTTTAACTTGTTCATAGTGTTTCCAAAGCTATGAAAATTTTCATGAATTTCATAGACAAACATTGCCTACCTCGCAACGTTTCAGCATGGATGTAACGTTGTTTCTTGGTTGTCTGAGCTTGTCCATGATATTAATGATTTCCATATAGGGTTGGAAACACTATTCGTCCATTAATGTACCAATGCTCGCCCCGACTACTCCTGGTAGTCAGAGAAGAAGTAAATGTAGCAAAGCTCTCTCCTGCGCGCGGAGGGCATGTGGATCATACTTCCAACGCTGGCCGGGCTGTTTCTCATAATCGGGCCGGAGAGGATGGCAAACCTCGGGGAAGTTGGTCCCACCCCCACCCCGAGGGTGAACGTTCACTTGGCATGTGCTGAGAGTCTTGTTAGCCCCGCCCCGCCTTGTTGTCGTGTTTGTTCGGGTGGCCCGCCTGATTAGAACTGGTCGCAGGGGGTGGCACCTGTCTGCCAGAGCTTCGCGCCTGAGCAACCTTTTGTCCTGTATTCCGCCCGTCTTTATATCCTGCCGATACACTGTAAAAAAAATGCCAGTTTTGGGGAGCGCTTCCCGAGAAACAGGGGAGAAGGAACACCAGTTTCGCCTTTTTGGGGGAGGGGGTTATTTTGAGAGCTATACCATAATGATCTTAACACTCTCAAACGCGTTTTTACATTTTTACATCACCCTCAAAATGAGTCCGAAAATCTCCGAAACTTGTATTCTTTAACTCCGTTTTTCGGGAGGTCCTCACAAAACAGAGGTATTACTTTCGCAGTGTATGGGACCTAAGTTCTGTGCCGTGGCCCGTGGCGTCGTCCTGCCGCCCTAAGGTAACGTCACCCCCGGCTGGGTTGACCGCGGCGGAGGGTGGGTGAGGTGAGGCCCTTACAAAGCTTCCCGCCCTGCTACCTCCTCCCCCACCATGCCGCGCCCTTGTCCTTGCCGCAGGTCACAGGTACTGACGAGGTGCTGTGGTCTTTCATCTCCAGGCTCTAAACCTCTTGAGGGTCCGTATCCAGGTTTTCATCCCACGAATGAGTTCATAGAAAATAAAGTAGATCCCGAGGGACGGCCCAACCAGCTAGGATCTAATTCTCCCCGGCTTCACCTTGAGGGAGGAAAAACAAATTCCCGAAACTTTTTTCACCAACATTTTAATCAATATCCGTGAAATTCAATCATGATTGGCAGAAATAAAGTTTGGCGCTTTTTAAATGTCGATACAATTTCGAAATATTTTAGACGAACCCGGATTCTCTTAAGCCTTATTTCATCGACGAAGACATTGAAGGAACCATCCTAAACCCAACCAAGCTCAACCCTATTTCCCCCTCGACTGGGCCTCTGCTGTGCGGTGTCGTGGTTTGGAGCCACACGTAAGCTAGTCGGGTGAGGGACGTCGTTTCTGCAGGTTATGTCGCCTAGTTTTAGAGCCATCCCACGGCCTTAACGGCGGGACGCGAATCAATTACTCCGCCCTTGCAGGCCTCCACCTCGCCCCGCCTAGCCTCGCCCCGCCTCGCCTCGCCTAGCCGAGGATAGAGGATAGATAGGATGGCTCCGTGATGGCTCCCAGAGCGGCAGGGGTAGCCCGAGCCGCGTTATATTAGTGAGTCAGGTCAGGTTTCGTTAGCGCGCCGCTCTTACCTGGCTGGGCTCGCGCGGCACCACGACGAACATGTTTGGTGAGGACGAGTCGCCACGCCCCGCCACGCCCCGCCACGCCCCGCCACGAGCATCGACTCGAATCCTATTTTCCCGAGTGGCCATCCACTGTGCGCTCAGCTCAGCTCAGCTCGGCCCAGCTCGCCTGACGTCTCTCGTTGCTCGGTGGAATTTGTCAAAACGTCGTCTGTTTGCTGAGGCTTGCGACGTCATGGCCTCTAATGGCCCGGCCTGCTGCTATGGCTGCTGGGAGTCTGTCTGTCTCTAGGGGCGCCCGTGACGTAGCAAGGCGAGCAAGGTGCACCGCCTGCTGCTATGGCTGCTGGGAGTCTGTCTGTCTCTAGGGGCGCCCGTGACGTAGCAAGGCGAGCAAGGTGCACCGCCTGCAACGAGTTGGCCGGCCCTCCTGTGCGTGCACTCCTCGAGCTGCTCACTTGATCTGTGTATTTTTTTATTTTGTTATACTCATAACTCACTTGTAATTTCGACTTTTATTATCACTCTGCTGTCTGCAATTTGAACATTTCAGTGTGCCATTTTAGCGAGATTTTCAGTAGCGAATTTCTGCACCTGATCCCTTGTGATGCGGCGTGAATAAATTATGTCCTCGGCTGATCTCATGCCAGCCCTGCTATACGGCAGCACCCTCGCATGCGTGCTCGACAGTTCGCTGCGTAGCGCAGGGTTTTCGTGACGTCAGCTGATTGCATAAATTTTGCATGCTGCCCAATTAGGTGTGCTCCTGTGCTCGAGTATATACCCCGAACTGGAGTGGTTGACCCTTCGCCATCGAGTCGGACAACAAAGTCTACTGTGCCCTGCCCTACGAATGTGGGCGCTCGGTCACTCTCGAGTCACTCTTGAGTCACTCTCGAGTCACTCGAGTCACTCAGCGTCCAGCGGCTAGAACTGTCGCTGGGAATGCAAATGCATAATTACGGAGTGGGTCGTTGTCTCGACGCGTCGAGTCCCGCCGACTGTTTGTTCTGACGGCTTTGAAAACTACTTGCTGTCGGTAACGAGGAGCTGGGGGGGGGGGGGGGGGGGGGGGGGGGGGGGGGGGGGGGGGGGGGGGGGGGGGGGTTGCAGAGCCGAGCTAAGCTGCAATGGCTGCAACGTGCTATGGACTCGATGCTCAGCCTTGCCCTGCAGTACCTAACCCTATCATCCTTCTCACTCAGTCACTAGCACCCTTCAAGCGTGTCTCGTTAAGCAGACATTAGGGTAGTCCAAGGAAGGTCTCAATGGGATGAGTGAAGAACTAGACGATTTAAACTGGCATTGCAAGAGGTGAGGTGGGTTGTCAGGCCCGGCTAGCTCCGCCTCACCTTTTGCCCTGCCATTGGAAATCGTCTTGTTCTTCACTCTTCAGACCTTCCTTAGAATTCCCTATTTGTACCTTTCTGAATCCGACATCTTTGCCCAGTCATTACTTTTAGTACTGAACCTGTCTTGCTCTAAAACAGGCCAACTTTATATTGGATAAGTTTGAATTGAAACAACAACAAGTTTGAGCTCTGATAAAAGTTATTATGTTTGCCTCTGTAAGTTGGAGTCATCCGTCGTACATATTTAAGTTGGAGCAGGCCTTGGTGTTCGTCCCGAGGGCCTCGTGTAACCGTGGAGAACATGGGCCTCAGGAACAAACTGCTGCTTGTGCTGCTGGTTAATAAGACGGACAATAATGACCTCGTTTAGATTCCGGCGCACTGTGTACTCCATGTCGTTGGCTTTCTCCACCTCTTAATAATTCGGTAAATTTAATAACCGTACCGCCAGTTTTCAACATCAGCGCCCAGGAATCGAACTTTTGTAGGGTTGGCGAATGTTTTAGTTGGAACCCACCAATCTCACTGAACAAAAGTGCTGTAAAATTGTTGACGACGGATACGTCATAAATTTACAACACGTGTTGGTTTGGTCAAATTCCACGAAGGCATTTTGAAATGCACAGCTCTTGACAAATATTTTGATTGTTCCATCGCAAAATGTGACAACTGTACAGAATGGATTCGGACGACCAGTGCGAGTTCCCTCGGAGCCCTGAAACTGGCAGATAGTTCCCCCGCCAGGAACTGATCTCTGGCAGGGCTGGGAGCTGGGAGCGACATGCTGAATAATTTCCACCTGATTACATTCTCTAATACCTATTACCTTCCTCTCAAAACTTGACAGGACGCTCGTGATTAGCCTTTGCACACTCAAAGCATATTTCCTTTTTTAGGAATTGAATGCGATAAAAATAAAAATCACCTGCATAGAGCAAAGACTTTCGATTGGTCCAGATCAGAGACCAGTAGCTGGTCGCACGAAAAAAGGTTTTCTCGGCGGAGCCTAATTTTGAACTGTTATGCTACAACTTCTGCTGCGATGTCATGGACTGATTCTTGCACAGGAGCTAAAAATTAAGAGACGCAGCTAAAGTCTTCTGCAGTTCAGTTAAAAATCAGCAGAGCAGCTAAATCTTTGATACCAATGTTGCGTTTCTGACTGCTCAAAAGTTAGTACAGGTGTCAGAAAAACATTTTTGTTTGTTTGTGATGCTGAATCGCCGTCTCACGTGCTCTCGGTACAGTCCGCATCCCGCATCGCTCTGTCTCACTCCACCCAGTTCGAGCCGCCCGTTATATGTGCACGGCCGTACCCAGAGCACTCTGCGCGTGAGGAGGCGGTCTTTAATGGCGCATAGTTTGCGTCGCTCCTAGGCAGGGAGGGTTTGTAGTTTGTCCTTTGCGTCTTGGGGTAGTTTAAGGCAGAGACCTGCTCTTGTCACGTGACCCAGGAGTACAGGGAGTGCGTTGTTGTGCCTCATTCAGTCACTTGACCCTCCACGGCACTTACTATAAAATAATAACCGTAAAGTTACGAAACCCCTGAGCAAAATTTCTCCGAACGTATCCTTGCAAATTTACGAAATTTACGAAAGCGAGCTAACCTGCTGGGGTTCGGTCGGCTTCCGGCTCCATGAGAATCGGTTTTGTTCAGGCTCGGTTTTCGAACGCCCGTTCGATATGAGCTCGCAGTTTCCGAGGCCCCTCAAAGCGAACTTCTTGTTTTACTGTGCGCGCGAGAAGGGGCATTCTCTGTCGTCTTTGACGTGACAGGAGAAGCTAGAGAGGTGATGAGATCAGCTTGTAGCTGGGGCCCCGCCCCGCACCGCCCCGCCCCGCCCCCGCTGCTCTGCCCTGCCCTGCCCTGCTGCCCAGCTCGTATTGATTTCTTGTTATTCGCACGCCACACGCCTTTTTAGTCGATGTAAGTACGGCCGCAGCCGACAGGTGGGTGTGGGGGCGTGGAGGTTGTTATCCTCTAATCCTCCTCCATAGCTTGTACGGAACTCTAAAGCCTGGTTTTACCTGCGAATAATGGCGTCCTAACTGTGGTTTACGCTTCCTAATTGGCCGAAATCGGCTGGTTAGTGCTAATGCGAATTAAAATCTCGAATTATCTTTTGGTGAGACTGGCCCTTACACGCGAAACTGTGGTCTGTCTGCCTAATGCTCTCATTGTGGAGCTGGAGGGCTATCGTTTTATGTGCCAGCTGAAATTTGGGACATAAAAATCTCTTCTTGCCGAGTTAGAATGAAGATACGACGAGAAAAAAATGTAAACACTGCTATAATCTAAATTGATAATTTTCGCTTTATTGGACGGGAATTGGTTTTAAGCAGCTAACGCGAATCACTACCTGATTATGGGAATGACCACCTTCTTTGGATAGTAATTTACAGATTTACTATTTAACAAAGCAGTCGTAGCTTTTTACCACTTTATAGATGAAAAAAAACGTGTAGCATTTAAAAACGTCAGTCAAGACTGCTTCGCAACTGGCAGTGAAGAGATATGAATTGTGCGGATTTGTGTTGGCTTTGTCATTTTCTCACTGTCTGTCCGTCGCGCTTTAGAAAGTGCGGGGGATGCGTGTGGATTTCGCAGGCGACTGGTCTGACGCGGTGCAGCTGGTCATAGTCCCGCAGCGTTAGCCTCATCAAAGCACTGCATGCTGCTGTGTTGATTCAACTCTCGAATCGCTACTCGCCTACCGCTAACACGCGTGACGTGCGTGTCTATGAATTGAAATGCCGGATGAATGCGGAGGGACCTAGATCGGGTTTCAGACTAAAACTAATAACTCCGCTGCTCGCAACCATCCCCCGTGGGTCCGTAGCTTCTCATTAGAATGGAGCGGAGGGGAAGGAAGGATCACGTCAACAGAACAGGGCCAAAACAACGAGCTCCTGGAATTGTTTGCTTTGATAATGAAAACTGACGTGGCTCGCTAACTCAACACCCTTTGCCTCACCTCGCCCCGCAGGAAAGTTAGAAGGGCCCATGGAAACGGTTCTAATTCATTATTCTCCATAATATCGCGGTCTATTTTACTCACTTTGATAATGTCCTTTGCAGTGACAGTCACCAAGGTTGCCTGCTGGCAGTCTGCGAGATTATTGCTTTCCGTCTCACGGTGGGCGTTACTTTATTTGCTTGTAACGTTTCCATGCCTGGTGGGGCTTATCACCGTCACGTGAGGTGCTGTCCACCTCATGGAGCGCGGGCACAACTACGAGCCCTAAAGCTCTAAACAAACCAAACCAAACCAAACCGTAATGGAATAGCCCGCGTTATAGGAGACGTCCTGTTAAACATTGGACCAGGGGGCCTTTGAGACACGCACTCACACATTGCGACCGCGAATAGGATTCTTGGCTTGGCGTCCGGCTCTGCGCGGCGCCCCGCTCCGCCCTGGTGAAGTCCAGTGTATGAGACGTTGACGTCTCATCCTTTACTCTGAGTCGACCGAATCAGAAAGCCTGGGTCTCGCCTGGGTCTCGCCCGGCCCATTCACCTCCTGCCTCTCCCCCCTCCCCTCCCAGCCTCGCCTCCGCCCGCACGGCCTCTCCACGTGTGCCGCGAGTTGATGTCTCCGGAGGAGGGGGGAGGGGAGGTTGGCGGGGAGTCCAATTAACTGTGGCCCCGCAGCGAGTGGAACAATGTGGTCCAGGAGCCAGTGGCGGTGATTAGAGGGAGTCTCCACAGCTCACAGCCCGCTACGGTCCCGCCGCGCCCCCGCAAGCGCCATCCGGTGTCAACTCCCCCCTTCCCCGTCCCCCCTTTCCCCTCCCCCTTCCCCTCCCCCTCCCCCTCCCCGCCCCGGCTTAAAGCACCGCCGTCAGCTAGATGCCCGGCCGGCTGTAAGGGTGGTATTCTTTGTGGGGAGTAATCAAACGGCGGCGCTGATGGTTGTGGCTTCCGACAGAGCGCCCTGGGACAGCGCGGCTCGGCCCTGAGACGCCCCCTCCCCCTCCCCCACCCTTCCGCCCCCGCTTGCCTGCCACCCTCCGCCCACTACTGTGCCATGAAACACCCGCGCTCACGCTGCTCTAGGCTCTAGCCCACACTCTCCACACCGCGTTAATGCAGCCTCCTGCCTCGGCATCACGCTCCTGGCTGGTCGTTTGCAACATTGTCGGCGTCGGGGGTGGGGGTGGGGGTAGCTACTTCACTGTTCGCCCCGTGCTCGTCAGGCCGCGGCTCTGCGGGAAGGCTAGGCATCCCGCGGGACCGCCTGCCTATCCCCGCCCCCTGACAGCGGAGAGCTAGCTGCTGCTGCTGGTTAGAGACGGGAAAGTGGTGGGCTGTGATCGGGCTTTGCATCTGTCTCTCTTTCTCCCGCCGTAAGAGTCCGCAGTGAGTGCGACAGAGACAGAAAGCGCTATCGGGCTCTAGAGCCCACCAGTTTCCCGTCTCTGCTGCTGGTTCCCAATACGTGTCCAACTCACTGCTAACGTGTGCAAGCCGCGGGGTGGCGCGCCTTCTGCGTCGTAGCATGCGACCACTCCGCTCTGCTAGTCAGTCCCTAGCCGCCGCTGGCCGGCACGCTGGTCGAGCCACCGGCACACTACGACAAAACGACGCGCTCAGCGTATTGGCACATGAGCAGACCAACTGACGAGGCGACCTCGTCGACAGAACCTTTCCGCTCGCTTCCATTTCATTTACTTCCCTTCCACTCCCTTCATTCGGAACACTATCCAAAACATTTCCTATTCACAAAGTAAAGTGCCTTTCCCGCTGAATCTCAGCGGGATCGGGCCTCGAATCGAGTCTGGCTCTCCGGCCGCTGGGGCATCGATTGATACGCACGGACGATATATGTTGCGGAGCACTTTGGTGTGATGTATTGTGTCCTCGGGAAAAAGAGAGGAGGGGAAAAAGGGGGGGGGGGGGGAGGTTTGCTCGCGAGGAGCGACATGGACTTTCTTCGATTTGCTGGGTCCTACCTCGGTCCTACCCCAATTCTGGGAGTGCTTCAGCCGAATCTGTCGACTGTTTGTGAGTCTACTTGAATGCGAGTTCGGATTCTGATTGATGTCTAGAGAATACTGCTACTGCTGCAGCGGACAGTTTATGAACAAGTCTAGTTCTGAAAGCCATTCCTCTTCGAATTGCGCAGTGCACTGACGGCTTTTCATGTAATTTACTCTTTATTTCCATTGAATCGCTCTGACCCAGATCCAGCTCGGTGAACGCGAGTTGGAGAGGCACTCCATCCCTCGCTGTCTGTTGACGGAGGGGGGGGGGGGGGGGGGGGGG
>CABIKL010003390.1:0-11014 GCA_902196195.1 Aptinothrips rufus | reverse complement strand
CGCAGTTCGGTCTTCCTGACCCCCAAGTAGAAAAGTCCGTCCAAAAATTCGGTTTTTGAGCTATCTTGAATGATTTTTAGAACTAGTAATTATTACAGCTTTTATCTTAGTATGAAATTACAAAATCCTACAGTAAGTGTGTCTCGTTGGCTGAGTGTCTAGCGGAGTCGGTTTTCGGGACCAGTGGTTCAGAGTTCGTATCCCTCGGAATCCCTTCTATTAAATTTGTGGAAAATTGGATTGTAGGGCCCTAAAGGGCGATAATTTCAACCGTTTTCTCGAAATCGTAACCGTTTTGGAGTTAGAGAAAGTTTTTAAAAACTTGGCAAATTTTCAAAATTTTAAAATAAAAAGTTGCTAGTCGTATGTAGAATTCGGTAGTAGTGCCCGAAGTTTAATGGGACGAAAATTTCAACCGTTTTCTCGAATTCCTAACCGTTTCGGAGATATAGCACGTTTTTGTTTTCGCGAGACGCGATTTTGCATTCTGTGATTCAAGAGTTTTGCTGTGACGGCGCCAATGACGACTAGTCAAAATGGCGGACTAGCCGGGCCAGCCATCGCGCTTCTCTCCCCGAAACTCTTGAATCACAGAATGCAGAATCGCGATCGACCGCCTCGCCCACGGACAAATCGTTGATAACTTAAACTAAACAACCGTGTTATTCGCGTAAAATGAAAGCTGAAGCTCAACTACACTTGAGCCGCTTCGTTTCCCTTTTAAAGTACATTGGGGACTAGTTTATTTTTAGAGAAAAACTACTAGTAAGGGCGGCCGGGACGTCGCTCACTTACGTACGCACGCACGCACGCATACTCTTGCGCGCGTCGCTAACTTTACAGACCTTGTGAGGACGGAAAATGAGTCAGCTCAGAAGAGTTTATGAGCTATGAGGAGCATTGTGGAAGCGCCTTTTAACAGAATACACCCCCGATACAACTCACGTCAATCTCGTTTGAAATTCCCTCCGACTATCGACAGCAGCGCTGCATGCTGCAAGTGGTCAAACGTAAAACCTGCATTGCTTATTCGTAGGAACATCTGGAAACAAGTGTAATTCGTCTATTCGCAAGTTTTCCTCCTCCCGCTCCTCCCTCCCCTCCCTCCTCTTAATTCTCTCAGGCTAGTAATCTTTAGAAAATAAGAAATATTATGGTTTATTTTACATCTAAGTCGATATCAAAATGATAAATAATTAAAAAACATTAACAGAAGTTTCAGTTTTTAACGTTTTCATTTTCAATTGTTTAGTTAGTGATGAAATACTTAGTTGCCTAACAGGTAATACTTGATGACGTTGGTGAACATGGTCTAACTCCCGCTCACTCTGTTTTGATTTCTGTTTCTGTTTACTGATTATTGTGTCTGTGTCTCCTGTTATGTCCGGCAAAATGAAAGACCTCCAACTGCCTGTTTCTAGAGTTAAAACAATAATGAAAAGCTCACCGGATGTCGACGCAGTTCCACAGGATTCTCTTGCCATTGTTACGAAAGCTACGGTATGTCATGACGCTCAGCCAATCTTGCTCTTAACCCAATGCAAAGAACCAATCTTAAGCGAAGGTTAGGTCTTCCGCGCTATCGATTGAAAAAATAGTAATTCTCGTGGTTGTTATCGTATCGCCTACTTTGATAATTCAGTCATATCCTCTAAATTTTCCCATATTTCTCTGGAATCATTCATACCGCAATTTCTAAGTAATCTAATTTATTTTACATAATTGCTGTTATCTACCTGAATCAGAAACATGGTGGTCTATTATTGTCCACAGGAGCTATTCATTCAGAATTTGGCCAAAGAAGCCTTGAAGAACGGGGACGGCTCGAAAGTAGACTATTCGGATATTGCAAAGGTGGTCCAGTCCAAACGCAACATGTTTTTCCTGAGAGGTGAGTACAGAGAGAGATTGAATGACAATGAAAACTTTAATCGACGAGGGAATTTTTTTAAAAATTTACAGAAGCAGATGGCATGGGACTTACATTCCCTATAGTCGCAGGTTTACCTTTTCATTCCTAGATGCTTTCGCCACTCCTTCATAGACAAGGTTTAATGATTTTCAATTCTTTCTTTCCCGCAGAAATTATTCCAAAGAAAATTACAGTGAAGGAATATAAGGAGATCATGAAGAGAGAGGGACTCACTGATTTAATATCCAGTTCAGAATCAAGTGATGAAGATGAGGAGGAAGGCAATGAAGAAGGTGGTGAGGAGGAAGAAGACGGAGAAGAGGAAGAAGAAGATGATGATGATGAGAATGAGAATGATAACGAAGGAGCAGAAGGCGAAGATGACGATGAGGAAGGAGCAGATGATGATGATGATGATGATGAAGATGAGGAGGAAGATGAGGTTCAGAGGTGACACATAGCTGATTATTCGTATTGTAATTTTCATTCAATTTTGTTATTTATTTCTGTCTTTTAATTGAAATTAAGTTCTTGGTAATGTCTCAATGAATTTTTGTCACCATATTATAAGCTTGTAATAGTCATTCAAGTGGACAAGAGGCAATTATAATTTTGAAGTATTTAATTTGTTTTAAAATTTATTTCAAAGTGAATCTTTTGTATTGTCATTGTTTTATATATTTATTGCCTGTGTGGATGTGTTTTTCTCTGATGTGATGTAATCTTAACTCAACAATTCCATGCCTTGATGTACTGTTAGATTATGAACTATTAAAGTAGTCTCAGACAATGCTTAAAAAGTCATTTATTTATTTTCTAGAGCATATAGTTGTAATATTAGGCACAATGATTTAAAAAATTTATAAGAACTGTTCAATGTTGAAGCATGATTATTAAACTTAACAGTGCAAAGTGAAAAATTATTCCTCACATCTGATTTATCTGTGTAGGCAAAGGACCGAGAGTATTAAAATTTAACATTCCGTAAGTTCTAAAATTAGTAACAACATGAAAATAAACCCTGGTTCACTTACCAAATCATCCAAATCATCGACAGATTCAAGCTGATGCAAATCATCTTTAAATTCCTCAGAACATATGAAATTTTTAGCTTCTTCTTCAGTTACTGTGCTAGTGCTGCATTCAGTTGAAGTAATAAGACCAGCCCTGTCTAGAAGTGTAAAATTAAAGAACCAATTAATAAGACTTCTAGAGATTTAAAGATGCACTGGAACTTAATAAAAACATACCTTTTGAAACTTGTTTTAAAAAACCAGCTTTTTCATTAGGTAATTCCTTTTTAAGCTTCATCAGATACTCATTGAAGAGTGTTGGGTTTCTTTGCATACACACTTCTCGCATACATAGGAGTGCTTTGAATGGCTTGTTGAAATCATCAGCATCAAAGGCTTTCAGAATCATATTGTTTATAACTTGCTCCAGTAAACTACAGGCTACAAATCAAATTTTAATTTCAGTAGTTGTGGTAAGGCAAAGCATGATTTGATTCAGTTTGTGTTGATAAATGAATACAGTACCTCTATCCAAAGGTAAACCTTCATCAATCAATTTTTTGAAATCCTCCTGAGGATGTACAGTTCCAATGCAAGGGTTGGAGTCCACAGAGGCAAAAGGCGGGAATGATTGCTTTGATTCATTTTTGTCATCTGAGTCTGCAGTTTTGTCTCTGGAATGAAAAAACAAACAATATCATTTCTGTACCTTAAGCAGAACCGTTGGGTCAGAATCCTTTCGTGGAGAGCATCTCTGTATTAGCAGCACATTCCCCTCCACAGGGTACAAGAGACTGTTAGTATGGATACTTAAAACATTCAAGTCCACAAGCAAGAAATACCAAAAACAATTATTTCTACACCGAAAATGTATTGCCACTATCTAAAATGGGAATCATGTATAGTTATACTAACATCAGGAGCCATTTTAGGTAGAATTGAAAACGCAAGACCGCTAAAATTCGAGATTTGACAACATTTTTGAACACAGTGATATAGAATACCTACTGATTGAACACATCCACAGCTGCTTTGCGCTCTCCTTCTTTTGGTTTTATTTCAATAAGTGGGAAGAGATCTTTGATTCTGCTAAGACTGGGCATTGTTGCATCAACTAGTTCCTTCTTCGGAGTAAGTAAATCTCTTACAGATTCACTTACGTAAGAGCCACTGATGTGCAAGTCTGTGATCAAAGAAAGAATTAACGGAATGCTTAATTGTAGAGTGGTCAATGCTGCAGACCTGTAACTCTTGCTGGCTGCTCTATTACCTCCTTGAAGTGCTTTTTTAGCAACAACATCATGGAAATGTTGATACAAAGGATCAAGGACCTTTTGTGGTTGATAGGCTTCTGCTGGTTTCCCATCATCTCTAGAAGCAGAATTTTATATTTTACATCACGAGGAGAAGCTTGTATTGTTTCCCATCATTAGAAATTGGAGTTCCTGGGAAATTCTAGCAAGCAAACAGTGGAATGAACAAATCTGGTAAAATTGCTTTGAAAAGAACTTACTCATCTGCTGTCATGAGATCCATGCTAGTAATAAGCTGGTCCACTGCTTCCAACTGCTGCTTGCTAGGCTTGTTATTTTCAGATACAAGAGGAGGGAATATCAAGGGTACCACATCTTCAGAGTATGGCAATGCAATGAACATTAAACACTTCAATAGAACAAAAGAAAAATTAGATTCTCTGTAACATTAAATGCTCAATTCTTTATAATCACTGGAGAAAAGGAGCTTACTTGAAATTCAGGAGTAATATAAGGGAAGAGGGCACCAATTTGAGGGACTCCATTGTTGCTGTACACCTTCCTTGCTATTCCAACAACATCCTTAACATCCATTGCCTGAAGAAGAGCTGAAAATGCTCTCATACAGTTCTGCACAGAAAGAAAAATAGTTCAAACTTCAACTGCATTACAATAAGTACACAGAAAAAGTCAACTGAGTGAAATAAAAACCTCTTCTTTCACAGGGAAAATTTGATAGCATCCAGTTCCTTGTAGGAAATATAAAGGAATATTATTCTTATGTGTAAATCCCAGTATACTTAAGCATCTTGGGCCAGAGTTATAAGCCAGAGCTGGCTTGTCATCATCTGCAATATTGAATAGAAATAGGGCTCAATTTAAAGAGCTTACTAAAGAAAAATAAAGATCACATGGCAATAGATTCTTATCCTTACCAGTCACAGCAACAACAGTGGTGCCAAACATGTAACCTTCAATTATATCAACAAGATCAATGGGGGTAGAGTTATCTCCAACAGTTTGAAAAACACGGTCTTTCTCAACTCTACTGAAGTCAACATCATCTAAAATGTCATCATTTGGAAGGTTGTGTTCATCATTGTCCTCCTGTTTCTAAAACAAGCATGAAAAGAGCTTTGTGACAAAACTACTATTGGCGTTCACATAAAATATTTTAAAGAATTGTGAAAGGAACACAAACTAATTTTATTCTTTTTACTTACAAGAGCTTGAGATTCCTTTAAAAAGCCCGTTTCTTGATTAGAAACAATAACTTTCATTTGTTTAGAGGGAATTAGAACGTCATGAATAGGAATTTTTGGCGGATCTGCAATCTATGATGTGGCATATAAAATTTTAAAAAATGTCTAAATTATATATTTCAGAAGCGATTTAAAGAGTTACCTTTTTATATCCTACAACAGGAATTCTAATGTGAGAGCCAATATCCATGATAGTTTTCCATGGAACCGGTCGAGTCTTCCTCTGTTCAAAGTAAATAAGCTGAGGAATGGCATCCTCGAAGCTGCACATGACACTATTGTCACCAACCTAAGACACCAGGGGAAAATTATGATAGTAAAAGGAACTGAGTACAATACTATGGTAATCATTCTTTCCCTCATGGATACTGTGCATGGAGGATGCAATTCATCATAATAGAGGGATGCAAATCAAAGTCAATATCAAGTATAGGGATGAGTTTGATCTGTCGGAAATGAGAATGCCATCCTTCCCCACATATCCATCTAATCAGTATAATGTATTGAAAACTTATATCTAAAACCAAACAAGACTTTTTTTTTCTTTGTTTTGAGTGGGGTTAAAGGTGAAATATGGATACATGGTGTGAAGTACGCTACTGAAAAATATACAAACTATCCTTCAGAAAAGTAAAGTATGCATCAATTCTGGAGAGGAGAGGATACTTTTCAAAAGTAGACTTCCAATTACACTTTTCAAAATAACAGTTTGTAGACTTTCACTGTAGCAGCCCAGTATCCATTTTGTTGATAGCTTCTCATGTAAGGAACATTAAGAATGAAAAAAAACGTGATGACTGATTTATATGTAAGTATGAAACAATGGTGCAAAATTTAGGGTCAAAACATTAAGTGCAAAAAGATAAGATTATCTACCTCATGAACTATCCTTGCAATAAGCTTTTCACCTTCAACTTGATCCTCAGACTTGCTATGTGGTTGAGACAAGACTTCTTCAGATTCATGCAAATACACATGTGGTCCGCTGGAAAAAAAAATAAAAAAAAAAATAAATTAATGTGACAGTTGAGGGACCTATCATATAGAAATTTGAAAAAATTGTGCTTCGACTTACATTGCAACAATTTGCATTTCATGACATTTCAGTCCATTAATTATCATATCCACCATGTCATCATTAACATTTGAACAAAAATTAGAAATCATAACAATTTTTTTTTCCTTGAATTTCTTTCCTCTGGAATGTAAACAGATTGTTAAGATCTCAAAACAAATTTTCATAAGAGTCACATGAAAAATATAAGCAGATATTATCTACTCGGTAGTCGTTTTCATGGCATCGGCAGCAACGGTTAAAGCATCAAGCCAGTCTCCATCCATAGTTGTGCAGTTTTTGTAGCCAGCTATCGTGTGGACCATTTCCCAATTAGCTAATTGAAGTAAGTGAACAATTTCAATATTGCTGTACCCATGGCCATCAGCCAACGGGTTATTAGTGTCCTCCGACCCTAAAATTATGAGCCCAATTTCATTCTTGGATTTGGAGAAAATCTGACAAGGAAAAAAATACCAAACAGTTATAAACATAACAACATGTAGTATCTGCTGTCAATTATAGTGCGTCTAGAATTGTCGCAAGTCAAATCAAACTCTATGCTTGATCGCTTGCAACGGTCATGACTCCAATGCAGCGAATTATTGGATAACTACAACAACAAAACAGAGAAGAAAGAAAGAAAAGATCTCCGTACTCAATACTCACGTTTCTTTGTATAATTTTTGATGCACAAAGTTTAGCATTTTCAAAAAATGTTGAACCGTTTGCACAAATCTGATTTCCAACACTTGGACCAACATCCAAGACAATCAGAATTGCTTCCTGTTGAGAATGATACAAATACTGGAAATTATTAAAGATTGAAGGTACCCATGAGGAATAAGGAAACAATGGGAATGTATAGGTTACTTACACCCGGGGCTCTTGCCATGATCTCGACAGTCACTAGCCAAAGTGCCAATAAAAACTTCGCATCTAGCTAAAAAGACAATAACGAATAGCTTTTACATGTTGAACAAACGTTTCGATTACAAATTGCAAAACTTCAAAAGCAAGCATCTCGCGGCGCGTAGTTTATTTGTACTTCCCTAATCGCTCGCTAGGGTGCGCGGGCGCGGGGGCGGGGAACGCTTTCTTCTGTCGTCTATGACAAAGTTTGCACCACAAATCTATGCTGATATGTCATGGGGTGGAAAAATAAGCAATATATGGAATACCGCGCTCTGCACAGACTGCACAAGCGCGGGCGCGTTGTGATTAGGGAAGTTCATGGATCAAGTTGACGTAGCCACACCTCAAGGGGCTTAAGCACGATCTTCACTCCCCAGTGAGAAATAACACGTCGATTTTCCAGAGATTTTCCGTCGATGAGTAGACTCGAAGATGAGATATGCAATTATATAGTTCGAAGTTGTATCGTCACGGTACTAGATGATCAGTGGCGTAGCATTACCTTCGAGTTGGGGAAAAACTCAAATATTTTCAGCAGCCGGATTGTTTTTTAAAAAATTTCCTCCGCAACAGCATTTATGGGGGCCGGAGAGGGGGGACCGGGGGATGAAGGGAGGGATATGGTACGCGGCAGGTGCGTTTCCAGTTTTCCTCTCTTCTTTTCACGTCTCCGTGTCTCCGTTAATGAGACCGCGGGCACGTCGTCTGGCTCACTATCGGTCACCGGCCCGGACCTCCCAGCTAGACGGATGGTAAGGTAATGTACAGAGCAGGTAGAGGCAGCACAAAGCATGTGCTGTCTTATGGACCGACTCGCCCCTTTCCGGACCCGCATTGACGACACTTTACCTCGCAGCAGGTCGGGGCGGACCGGAGAGGCGGCTGGGCCCAGAGTGGTGCGCCCGACAAACTCCCAGCATGCTTTGTGCTGCCGCTACCTCCGATGTATGATACCGGAGGGAGTGGGCGTTATAATAGGCCCGTCCAGACGATCCACCCCAGTCCTCATCGCCAACATGCAGCCCGTCGCTCTATGCCTCGCTCTCTGCCTGGCCGCTGCGGCCGCAGCGCCCGCCGACCAGAAGACCACCGACCCGGCCACCAAAAGTGAGTATCGAGAGCAAAGCAGCGCAGCGGTGAGCCAAGTCATCAGAGCATTCCTCTCGAAGGTAGCCACGAGTACTGCACGGGTTCGATCCCGGTTAGTAGTCGAATTTGTCCCACAGACAAATTTTATAATACAAGGAGAAGTGCCGCCAACGGAACGTGAGATGTCTCTTTTGTAGCGTTGTCGCTGCAGAGGCCAATAGAAAAACTATCACCCCGGGGAGAAAATTTATGGCGTTCATAGCGGTGAAATAATCCTTAAAATATTTTCAACATCCTTGTGCATAAATTCTTTACATTCGGAAAAAAAATTATATTCAGACTTGGGTGCAATCGTCCAAAAAATTAATTCAATAAAAGTACAATCATGGATTGTATTTTTTTTCCCACAGTCACATTCTAGGTAATAATTGTACCTCCCCAGTCCCGCAGACCTTCGGTGCAAGACGAATCGTATCAAAAATGGACCTCAATCTCAATCTGCGATGTACATCACAATATTTTCTGTAAGATGAAGCAACAGTTTCTGGACTTTAATCACCCCCTCGCCTCGCGTGTTTCCCTCCCCAGGCGTCGTCCCAGCCGAGCTGAGCGGACAGCACAGTGAACTGCTGCTGAGACAACTGCAGGCCAAGGAAGCCAGCACCAAGGGCTTCTTCGAGGAGCTGGCGCAGATCAGCCAGAACATCATCGCGCACGCGCACCAGGTGGCCGAGCAGCTCATCCAGAGCATCGAGGAGACGGCCCACAAGGCGCTGCAGAACCTGCAGACGGACCGGCCCGACGCCATCACCCTCAAGCCCGACCCCAACCTGGTCACCCCGGTCCCCGCCGCGGCGCAGGCCGTCACCGTCGCAGACGACGCCGCACCCGCCGCGTCCCCTATGGCGTCCGTCGCTGTGGTCGACAAGAAAGACAGCACAGCATCATCTTAGAGCATGCCTCCCCTCCAATTAAAGAAAGTCGCTTCTTCCGTGAGGAATCTCTGCTTACGTCGACGTCGAGTTGATATTGTCGAAATTGACGCAGACCGCCTAGTGACAAAAGTTTTGATATTTCTTGGGTTATTCAGTTCGACTTAGCCTACGTCAAGATGTCGCGTGGATGTCCAGTCAGACAATAGTAATGTCGAAATTTTAGTCACATGGGTCGTCGATTTGATCTTAGGTGGTTGAATCATCTCGGTGATACACACTCAGTTGTCATGTGTTTTGACGAGTGTTCTTAAGGTCTTAAGGATTACATCATGAACTGCTCTGGGCACAATTCCTGTTTGATCTGTTTAATTAATTATAATATATCAAGTCCTGGCAAATCGCGCACTCCTTTTAGTAGCTTATGGAAGATATGGTCTGCATCCCAGTGAGAAACGTTGACCGAGCGATATCTTTTCGTTGTCAAATCTACTCAACTTTTCATCGAAAAGAAGTCCAATAAAAGTCCAATCGACGAACTATTCTTGACTGTGAATTTTGTCCAAGGCGATGAGGAGGAGCTACACTCTTCTCTTTAGGTGTCTCCACTCTGGGGTTCAATGACATCGAAACTTTATCGAATCTCGCTACACTGTAAAAAGTGAGTTTGTCACTTAACGAAAAAATTAGTGACGAATCTTTGATCGAGTCCGCTTGATGAAAGTGCTCGTCAGACTGATGATATTTGCGTCAACTAACAGCAAGATGTTGGCCAAAAATTTGCTCAAAATCACACTGGTACGCTACGTTTTTAAATGATGAAACTTTCATCAATATTCTTGACGACAAAAACGTGGCTTATTTTTCGTGCAACAATGTCATCATTAGATGACAAAAAGTTTAAGTGTGTAGGCCATCGATTTCTTGACCCTTTCTTACGTCAATTTCGATATCGAAACGATATCAGCGTCGAAAATTTCTCCCTGATTGGTCCAACGGAAAGTACCTCGATAATGAAGGCTCCATTACCTCGTCCACATTTACTCTGTCATTTAGTCTGCGCCATTAGCGCACAGGTAGCATCGCCTCGAACTCAGCCTCGGAACAGCCGTAGGGATGGGACAGTGTCGCTCGGCTCGGCTCGGCTCGGCTCGGCTCGGCTCGGCTCGGCTCGGCTCGGCTCGGCTTTGCAGGACTAGGTCAACAAACTCATCATCTCTGATGATAGGTAGGTCTGCAACACCAGCCGGCATGCCCCGTGGTTCAGTGGCGCCGCCAGGGTCTTGAGGTGTGTGTGTGGGGGGGGGGCTGAGTTCGGCGGGTTGCCTACCTTCAGGGGGAAAAGGCGATGGGAGGAGCTTTATAAGAATGTTTTTGAAGATATATCACAATAATTTTATTTAAAGCAGTGTTTCCAACAATTTTACAAGTGTAGCATTAAACATCAATGCGGCGATAGTTTTTTGTAAGGAAAAAATAAACCAAGTCGTTAGCTGATAGGCTCATGAGAATTTCACGATTGACGGTTTCCCAAATAACAATGCTGCCACCCGGCAGGCTGCGCCGACCCCCCCCCCCCCCCCC
>CABIKL010003389.1:0-11014 GCA_902196195.1 Aptinothrips rufus | reverse complement strand
GGGGGGGGGGGGGGGGGGGGGGGGGGGGGGGGGGGGGGGGGGGGGGGGGGGGGGGGGGGGGGGGGGGGGGGGGATGACGTTATGTACTGAAGGGTGGGTGAATTGAAGGGTTGCTGTTTAAATGGGAACCTGAGTAGATTGAACAAACACATAGAAAAATCAAAACCCAAATTCTGGGGTAACCCAACCCAGAAACCAAGGGTAAGAAAATAATTTTGAAATGTGCTGGAGGTCAATTTGATTTGAGACCTAATTGCATTTCGTCTTATAGCCTCGGGTATAACGGTATTTTTGAAACATTAAAACTGTTAGCATAGATGTTGAGTTAGGCTGAATCATTTCTATTTCTTTTTTCTGGTCTGTATGTTCACTTTAGGGTATGAGAAATCATAAAAGAAAGTGTCCTTGAATTTTTAACAGTGTTATTAATAGTATGCTGTATCTTTTGTGCAGGTTAACTTGAAGTTAATTCTGGTCAGTGGAAAGACAAAAGAATTCCTGTTCAGTCCAAGTGAATCGGCAGGAGACATTGCTCAACATGTCTTTGACAATTGGCCTGAAGGTAAATATCACAAGTTCTTTTTTTCTTTCTTATTTTCCCCCCTCTGTATCTATTCCATTAACATTTTACTTTCATTTGTTATATGCTATTTCTATTGTTATTTTGAAATTTTGAAATTATTCAGATTGGGCGGAGGAAGCAGTGGCAAAAGCAGAAATATTACGGCTCATCTATCAGGGCCGCTTTCTTCACAGCAATGTGACCCTTGGAGCTCTTGGATTACCGTTTGGAAAGACCACAGTAATGCACCTTGTTCCCAGAGAGAACCTTCCAGAGCCTAACTCACAGGGTGAGTATATTTACTTGCAGCAGTGGATCGCAACAATAATACAAAAGTCCTTTTTGTTTATATCATTGTTGTTTTGAATAATTATCTTATTATCTCGGTCTTTTCTTTACTTTCAGATCAACGACAAAAGAGTAAAGGTGGTGGAAGCAGCTGCTGCTCAGCTGCATGCTGCATACTGTAATGAGTGAAGGTGTGGAAGCAGCTGCTGCTCAGCTACATACTGTAATGAGTGAAGGTGTGGAAGCAGCTGCTGCTCAGCTACATACTGTAATGAGTGAAGGTGTGGAGGCAGCTGCTGTTCATCTGCATAATGTAATGAGCGAAGCTGTGGAAGCAGCTGATGCTCACCTGCATGCCGCATACCTTAATGAGTGATTGCACCACCTATCATCATGCGTCTGCTACTCCACACCATGACTGAAGAAGGCTTAGCTCTGCGCTGCCTTCACCTGTGCTGCAGAGCTCCATATGCCTTGAAGGTTATTTCTATTTTCAAGAGACACTTGGAGCACCATAATCTAATTTTATTGAATAAAAAGAAAAGTTTTTAAATTGCTAGAAATGATCTGTGAAGATGCAGGGTTGAAAGGTGATTCCCCTTTGACCACTTGACCTGTGGTTTGTGTTATATTATCTGTACCATTGCTGCGACTGTGATGAAGTGGAGTTGGAAACAACTATGAACACATTATGCTCCCCCTTGAATGACAACCCTTTTCTGGTTACCCTCTATGTGACTTGTGCTTGACTGAATGAGTTCACATGTCGTGTATATCGGGGCATGCTAGAGTGTGAATATTATATATAAAGATAAATGTATATAAAAATATAAATAAATAAATATGTGTGCATGTGAATGTGAGTGAAAGGTCGGAGAATTGAATGATTGTGTATAAAGTGCATGTATGATAACTTTGCGAGAGTACTGGTTTATTAGTGCGTGTAAATGTTTGTGAAGAATGTGTACATGTGATTAAGTTTTGTGCGAGAAATAATATTGCAGCAGCATTTCTCTTCTTTCATCATCTTCAATGAATTGCAGTACAAAGAATCTGGACTTGAGGGTAAAACCATTGTTCTATAAGAAGTGATAATGAGGTCTATTTGATGTAATGCCTTTCCCTCCTAAAATAATGATTAATGTAGCTAAAAAGCTATGTGTCCGTCAAACATGAGATGAATTAATTTTTATTGCAAGAATGCCAAATTTGGTGAGATGGAACCATTGTGTTGCTTCACATTTCAATTTTTCATCAGGATCAGCACATCAAATTTTTAAATTGAAGCATGGCCAACAAAATATTTGTGCCCTGAATTATTTGGGAGTGTCATGTAAGAAAAATACATTTTTTAGGAACTTACTCTACATTCCCCCATGAAATGCAATGATAAGGACAACGCATTACCAGTATTGAAATTATTTCGTCTTTTTCCAGCTATGTGTCACATTTGTGTGGTTGATGTATCCTCTAATTATAAAAAGTCATCATTCATACTTGGTAAGAAATGTGTTATTTGAGTGATTTTTACATTCATAAAACTTATCTTTGAACTACACTTGTGAGCTGGTTTTGAAACTAAATACTCAATTTATACCTCGCAAATTAAATGCTGATGCTATACAAATGCGTTCAAAATGTACTTCTACATTTGATTGTTTCTTTACTTGCAATGCAATAATTGTCTATTATATGTATGTTTTTCCCCTTAAATTTTGATGTGTGGTGGTTATTTTCTTGGCTTCCTTAGCAAATTTACATTATTTAGAGTGGTTCTCTAATAAGGGGTTTCTGTCAGCAAATTTGGAACTCTGTTAAAAAAATGTTACCTTGAACTGGGGCTTTTACTGGAAAACTGAAATATGCCTCTATTTTCACATGCAGCTGCTTCTTAGTCTTAGTTATGGGCTTCCTTCAAACAATGTAGTATCTTTACTGGTTTTATTCCTATCGAAATTAGGTGTGAACAAATTTTATTTTCTGCCCTCTCACCAATTCATGAGTTATTAATTAATTAATCCACAGTGGATATTGAAATCATGGTTGAAATCTGAGATGAATAGCTGTTTTGTTGGTTTTGGTTTGTTAGAGTCGGCCATGCTTAGAATATTCAGTCAAGATTAGAGGTCATTTTTTTCAACTTTTTACACATTCCATTTTTCATCTTTTTTTTTCTAATTAAAATCTGACATTTGGCAATTAATTGTAACATGCCTTGTCTCTCTCCTTCTCTCTGTTGTGAAGGACTGTATAAAATTTGATCACTTACATCTATCTTGAATCCAACCATCATTGATAACACAGAGCTCTGGCTGCATATATTTCTGATATCGTTCAAGCTCGCTTTGAAATTGGAGCGCATTTGAATTTATGAATTGAATCTGCTGCTGTTAGGTACTTTTTAAATGAAACTTTATGAATAGATTTCTGTGATAACATATTTTTCATAGTTGGGCTTCTTCTATCATCTCAAACTATCAGTTCTTCAGGTCAGAATTACCAAGCACATGGTTTTAAAATTTTTGATGTCGAATGGCTTAAGAGATTTGTGAAAGAGCAACAAAATTCATGGATGGATACACTTGTAAAATCTTTAAAATTTAGTCCCATACTGAAAAAAAATGAATATGATTGTTTGAATGTAATTTCTGAGGCGATAATTATTTTCAAGGTTTTCAAAGAGAGACAATTCCTTGCAGTGCCAGAAAGTTGTACAATCTATTCAATATGGACTCACCTGGATATGAACTTCTCATGTGGACAGATCCAATATGTGTAATGACAAGAACTGGGTGTTTTCAACTGAGTTGATTTCTTTGGAACAAGTGTTGACTAGTATAATAAACCATAATCTTGTTGAATACTTAGTTTTTCATCTGTGGACAGGTAGTATGTGGAATATTGATTCAATCCTATCATCAAATTAATTACAATGATTTATGTTTATGCATGTAAATATCAATCTTTGCTCATGTATCTAAGTGTGACATTCTGTAATAGCATTTCAAGCTTGAAGGGTATTGAGAGGTGGAAAGATTCATAAGCTCTTATTGGTGTTAACCATATTAGTGGCCTATTCAATTTAAATTCATTTGTTGTACAGGCGCCTTTTTTTTCTTTCTTTTAGGAAGACGGTGGATTTCAAAATGTGTTCAAACTAGAAGTAAATTATTCCTTAAATCCTAGTGTAAAAAGTGTTTAGAATCACAAATTATATTGAAAGTTATTCTTGTGCAGTCTAATTTTTTTAAAGTCTAAAAATCACACCATGTGCAGAAAATTTCTGGTTAAAATGTTTTTTTGATGTTTTTTCTACTCTCTTTGCTGTCTGTCCTTCTTTTTTCTGCTGAGGCCCATTCAGTCATGTTAGATTCTCACAAGATGTGATATACGTTAAAGCAATGTTGCCATTTTGTGGAAGACTACATGGGCTGAAGCCAAAGTATTCTTTAATATGTGCCAAACTGCCTCTGTAGGTTCTCGCAAATAAATTGAGTATGCTTCACACATTTAAAAAACATTTATGTTCCTACATTTGGTACGAAACACTGAAAGGATCTTGCGGTCTAAATTTGCTATTGCATACTCATTTATATCTCTACAGCATAAAGAAAGATTTCGTCCAAACTTCTTGGAAGTACAAAGAAAAGGGTTTCAACTGTGCTTCAATCTACAGCTTTATCATTTTTAACACATCATACTTTGCTCACAAGCACATTTGGCAGGAGGAACATGGCAGAGCTCCCATTTCCTTTTCCTTTCTGAGTGTCAGTGTCTTTGTTACTACAGAACATCACAATGTCTGCTGTCATGTTTTGAATCATGTGTGACTGATGAGAATGATAGTTTTATTTTAAATTGAATGTCCATAAGAATATTATGAATTCTTGTTTGAATGTAAATAATAGGATTAATACCATCAAATTTTTGTTGCATATGTAATTTCATTACTCAAGGATGTTATTCTCTCGAAATGAGTAGCAAATGATCTAGAATAAAGTTGATCATTCAATGCATTGTTCTTTTATATCCCTCACAACCATGACCATGTGATGATCAGGTGATAATCTGTATAATTCAATGGTATAGATAGAAGAAAAAGTTATTATCGCAGCATATGTATAAGAATGAACTTCAATAACTCAATTCAAGGGGCTTGGGTGTTTTGAGAACAGTAACACAAAAAAAGCAAGCTAACTTTTAAAAAAAAAGTTGAATATTAATACTTTATGTTACATATGTATAATAAAGAAGAGACATTTAATCATTCCATAGTGAGGCCTCACTTGACAGGTTTCATTTGCCACAGACCATCATTCAAATAATGGCAGTTTTCCACACCAACTCCTTTGTTTATTTTTGATCTGGAATCAGAGAAGATAAGGATGTTATTAATGTACAACGCACTTGATGATGCGAAGTGATTGATAATGGCACCGACGTAAATTCCTCTTACATGTCATCAGTGGATAAAGATGTGATTCCGACAGCAATAGCATGTTGTTTGCCTTCAGCCATGATTGCCTGGATGTAGAGTTAAGGCTAAAGCAATTGAGTTTATATTCTGGTACCATACAACAGCAACGGTCCCACACTTGGTCACTCTTGTGCTATATCTCAAAGCTATTAAGAGGCATCTTTAAAAATGGCAGAGAGTAGATGGTGATCATAGGAAGCCCAATCATTTGAGAGTGTCATCAGAATGCGCACTGACTCTGCCAATTTTAGTTATTTCAAATGCTTTCCTCTAGCCATTCCTACAAATATAAAATTTTAAAACACTGAACCTAATTATCATTATCAAGTTCTATGCAATGGAATTTAAGAGCAAATCATTTTAATAAATTGTTAAGTTTGCAAATAAGGAAAGGATACAACCACAGTTCCTTTAGGAACAGGAGTCATTTTAGCTCCTGGTGAAGTAAGTCCAGGACACATAATATTAGCACCACTTAATACAAAACGAATAGCTCCTTTGTCCACTTGCTCCACAGGAAGAAAGAATGGATCTAAAGAAAGGAGAGGAAAACAAAAAAGTAGGAGGTTAATTAAGATATTGTTGGCATAAAACTTCACAGGAGAATAATAGATATTGGTTCTCACATTTGTGAAGAAGTCTCAATGTCGGCATCCACGGCCCTTCCCGTTGTCGGAAAAATAACAAATCCCCCGCGCTATTCACCAATAGTTCAATGTGTTCATGACTGTTGAAGAATATACAAAATGTATTTACTGTAAGGTTATGATAAAACAGAAATTGCAATGAATTTTAAGTATTAACACCTATATACTTATCTTACCATTTGACTATTCTGAACGCATCCTTTTTTGGAAGAATGACATCTATGTATGATTCTAGAGTAGGATACAATTCCAATAATTTACTACGAATTCCTTTCTGAACAGAAGATTTTAACTGCTGCGTACCCGAAACGCTCTCCTTTTCATCGAATCTGTAACAAGCAGTCAAATAAGAAACGCAGACAACTTTCAATATAGAGAGATAATGGATTTACTTAATTTCTGTCCTAATGTAGGCAAAATATTATCTAGACAAATCTAATATTAAACTACAGAATAATTTTTTACTGTAAGAAAAATTTTTGCTCATATAAAATTACAAAAAAAAGGGGGAAAAGCATATCAGCAGACAGAGAAGTGCACAATAGTATAACAATCACCGGAGAGACAGTCAGGCTTGTGCCTGTCGTAAATTCTTCTTAAATGGTATACTTTAATTGAACTCGGAACAAAATGAAGACATGAGGAGTAAACTTTACTTCAATAGAGAGAAATATGTCCAGTAGAGGATAATAAAAGAAGCAATGAATGTTAACCTATACTAGTGACTCAAGATGGAATAGGTTAGGAACAAAGTTAAAGTTTGAAGCAAAGTGAAAATTGACGAACTTAGAAAGCCAAGAAATGGGCAGTATTTTGAAAACAGCAACAACAAACTAAAGTCAAAAACATAGGTTATCAATAAAATATTCATTGAGCAATATGCTGCACGCCAATAAGGTTCAACATAAATTTTCCGCTTTACAGAGCAATTTCTTAATCAATGAAATAAAACTTCGTGGAATCTGTTGCTGATCTCCCATTGACATGTAGGAAAAATACTAGATAATGAAGTCACCTACTTTTTAAACATGTCAACAAAGAGAGAAACTTGAAAGTAAATTTCAGCCGGTTGTGGCTGGTGTGCGCTGCAACAGATGACTGGCGTTGCTTTTATCGTCTGCTCCAGAAACCAGGCTGGCGATAAAATCGTTTGAAAAATAAAATAACTTAAATCTCCGATCAGGACTGAAAAAAAACATTCAGAAATGAGTTAACGTCACAAAAACTTTATTTGGGCCACTTTGTGTCAGGTCAGAAAGAGATTGTTTGCACAAATTAAAAACCCAAATATCGGGTTGGTACAGCAACCGGACCCGGATGTAGATACAGCGGCAAAATATAATAATATAATATGGAGTAAGATTTTGTTGTTGCTGCTCTTTGACGTTTGTTTACACAATATCCTGTCAGTGATGAAGAACATTGTCAGAAAGCGGTTAAAAAATGTCATCAAATGAGGTTCAGACTTTATCAGATTCTTTACAGGAATACCAGTCTCAGGTAAGAACTTAAAATTACTTAAACATCAGTCATAACCTATTATATTTGTCACTATTTGAATCATTAAAGTACTCCATTCGGAATGATTTTGCTGACTGTTCTATTGGATCGTGTTACATATGGAGCAATGATCACTCGTAGGCATCTTCAGTTCTCTCCGTAAGTGGAGGAGATACATGCCCTCTAGCAGCCTGATTTTATAATGCTTTGAACCACATTTTGTGTTCAGCTTGATCAAATCAACGCCACAATCAATGCATCATCAAATGAAATAGAGAAAGAAGCCCTATCATCTTTACGAGATGACATTCAGCAGCTCATCCATCTCACCAAAGAGAACCTATCGGAACTTCAGGTGGCATCACAGAATTCAAGTTGTATATCAGAACCTAAAGAAGAAGACGACGATCCGTTATCGAAAGAATATGCACTATTCAAGGCAGAACTTGAGTCAACGCAGGACAACTCAAGGGAAAATGAAACTCCTCAGCAAGCTGCAATGCCAGACATCGCTGTAAGTGTTCAAAGTTTCCTAATGACTACAATGTTGGGCATTCTAATAGCTATATCGTAACCTATATCAGTGAGATTAGGACTTAAGTTGCTTTGTGATTTGTAGTACATGTATTTGTGTGAATTCCTCCCTATTTTTTGCTTGGGTTGATTGGTTTTTTATGTTTGTAGGCTGAACTTGAGGCACTTCAGGGCATGAAGTGCCAAGCACCATTTAGCCATGGCTGGGGTACATCTTATCACAATGCATTAGTGTTTAATGTGGAACCAGCTGATAATATAACACAAATGGATCAAATTCAGGTTTGTATGATTCTTTATTTTGTATTTCGATCAGTACCAAAATACAAATTCAATTACTGTGTTATCCCTCTGAATTAACTTTCTTATCGTTATTTGTTTATGTCCAGGTTCGTGTGATGTTTACAAATCCAACAGACATTAAAATGATACCATGTTCGTACTACCTTGAGGGAGAATGCCGTTTTGATGACAGAAAATGTAGATTTTCTCATGGAGAACTAGCCTTTTTTTCTAATTTGAAAGAATATAAGTAAGTATGAATTTTTATCAAACTCCTGTTAGTATTGATAATTTGGATAGTCTCTTCATCACTTCTGAGATTTATGTAATCTTAATTCTCAGGGAACCAAATTTCAAGTCAATTAAACCAGGATCAAGGGTCCTTGTCCTGACTGCTGGAAAAGAAAAACTGTGGCACAGAGCAATTGTTCAACATGAAATTAAAGATTCTCTTTGGGAAGTGAGATTAGAATCATCTGGTGGAAGTAAACTCCAGGTTAACTTGAAAGATATGTTACCGCTTGAAGGAGATAATGGTGAGTTCTAAATTAAATATCCTCTTTTCTATCATGTTTATACTGGCACTAACAGTTTTCTTTTCTTGATTTTAGAGTCTCAAAGTGGATCGATTTCATTGTCTGATGATTCTAGTGATGATGACAGTGATGAACTTGAAGATGAAAACGCCGAAAACTCATCTCATCGAGAAGCAATGGTTGAGTTGAGTCTGAGTAAATCAACTTCAGCTCTTGGTGCTTGGGAGCAACACACAAAGGTTTGTTCTTGGTCCTTCGTTTGGTTTGATGATCATTTATTCCCCCATAGTTAAAATTTTAACGAATATTTACGATTATTTCTGTAGGGTATTGGTTCTCGTCTAATGGAAAAAATGGGCTATGTACTCGGCACTGGATTGGGACCTTGTGGTGAGGGCCGTGTGGAGCCAGTTGAGGCAGTTGTCTTTCCTCCTGGGAAATCACTTGGTATGTTCTGTATTTGGTCATCTCTGCATTTATTTCCTTTTAATATGAATAGAAACACCACAACCTAATCAGCCAAGTTAATGTATTAACAATGCTCTCTTTCAACATTTTACAACTTACAATTATTTTCAAGTCAGTAAACGATTTCTTTTTCTACCTTTTGGCTTTCATTACATGTTCTTGCTGTTACCAGATCACTGTATGAATCTGAAAGCACAGGCAGGAGGAGATAGTTTGTTCAAGACAGAGAAAAAGCTTCGGAGGTTAAAAAGGAAACAGCAAGCTCAGCAGGAAGCCAAGTATGAACAAGAAAAGAAAAAAGTGAATGTATTTGATTTCCTCAATAGCAAGCTAGGTAAGTAAGGATGTACTTCCCTGGCATATATTGCTCGTATTTGATCATTTTATTACTGAATCAGTTTTATTTTTGTCTCAGGTAATATAGATCCAAAGAATGTACCTTCAACAAGCAAAGACATGGAGCAGAGAAAGGCTTTAAAAGGTGAATCAAGTAAAAGTTTAAACCTTGCAAATTTACAAGTTGGTGAAGGTATTAGACGGGCGGAGAAAGACCTTGGTTCTTTAAAAGAGTCTCTGAGACGTCAGAAGGTTGGAACACCTGCTCATTCTGCAATTTCCAGTAAAGTAGCTGATAAAGAAAGAGAAATCAGACAGTTGCAAGAGTCAGAGAAAAGAATCAACGCTGAACAAAATTTAAGACAGGGGAACAAGAAAATATCAGTGTTTTGATCGCTTGATAGCCATCCCTGTCAATAATTTTTATGCTTGTGTACATGATTTATTTGATTATATCATCATTTTAAGATCCAGTAACATTCATACCTATTCATTTGTTTCTGTACTTGTATGGAAGTTTTGATGAGTAGTTATGGAAATCCTTTTTGGTGTCCTGGGATTTAGAAACGGAAGGAAAGTTTGGTTCAATTTTTACTGTAATATTTATTTTCTCATGATTTTTAGAATCAGGTTTTCACTTTTCTCTCAATGAAATCAAAAATGTATATAAGTATGAAGCCACTTTAGAGCTATTATTTGTACATGATAACTTGCATGTATTGAATTTTGTGAAAGATTTTTCATAAGGTCGGACAATGTCATATATTATTGATGAATATAAGTTGATTATTGTTACACTTTTGTTTTTAATTGTTTAAACCTATCTCTAATTGCCAAGATCTTTTTGCACAGTTAATGAGGTGGTACTTATTGCTCTACAAGAAACTGCTCTACACACTTGAAAAGTCGTTTCTTAGTTTACTGTTAAATTGCTCTCCACCAGACTTAATATATGTACAATGTACTTAATTGGACTGACTCAAAACTAAATATGTCATTAAATATGTACTTAAATTTAATTATGTGCAGCAATATGTTTCCCGCGCTTTTTCATGGCGCGCGAAAGATGAAAAGCGGCTATGGGTATCGAACATGGATCTCTCGTTCAGGGTTCTGAGACCATGACAACTGCGCTACCGGAGCTTCATGTTCTATGTGCAGACAGACATCAGTGTGCTCTTTGGTGACGTTCATCTCTACATAAAAGACTGACACCAGGAGAACAGGAGGTTGCCTCGCGAACGTGTGCAGCAATGCAATTCTTGCGCTCTTTTTATGGCGTGCAAAAAGCATCGAACGCAGATCTCCCGCTCTGCATCCCTGCTCGTAGGGTCCCAGGGAAAGAGACGGAATTTCGGGTAAGTCCCAATACATAATTAAAATT
>CABIKL010003388.1:0-11017 GCA_902196195.1 Aptinothrips rufus | reverse complement strand
GTGAGGAAGTCTGTTCCATTTCTCAGCAATACTGAAAAAAAAAAGCTCTTAAATATGCATAGGGATTAATGAATAGTGTCTTAGTCCTTTAAGAAATGCTTATAATTTTTCATTACTTTTTAACCTTTCAACTTCTCCTTGCCTCCCTGTGGCTGCGCCTTCAGTGTGTTTTGGAATCACTTCAACATGAGGTAAGGGTGCACTGAGGGCCAACACACTTGTCAGTCAAATTCTGGCCACTTACACCCTTGAATTCAAGTAGAAGCTTATTTTCGTTTTTGGTGCTGTCTTTTCTTTTTGCTTATATTTTGCCCTATTTGTGCTGTGTTTTTGTTTTCGTCCTTTGTGGTGTTGTGTTCCTATGTACTGTATGGTACTTTTTATTCTGTGTTACTTTTTTCTGCTTATTATTTGATTGGATACAAGCCTTTGGTGAGAATGGGACATAATATCTCAATGTACATGAGAAAAGTCCAAGTGACCCCTGATTTGTGCTGCATGCAAGTGTGCACAGTCAGATCTTTCCAAGATCCATCCTGTCTCCTTGTTGGTCTTTTTTGCTTATTTATCTTTTATTGTATTTTACAATCGTCATGTCTCTTGACAAAACAAGTAGTTTGAAGGCATTTAAAACAATTAGGCAGCAATTCAAGACCAGGCAGAACTGAGAAAGGTTACATGAATCTGTTGGTTGAAAGTAAGTTGATTGTACAATGTAGCGGCTTCTACTGTGAGCGCTCATTTACCAATGCAGTGCTTCCAACAGGCTGTCCCAAAGAAGGTAGCCGCTAAACTGTATGATTACCGAAAGTAAATTTTTATTAAGTTAGTGTTGATTTGAAAAAATTTTGCTCTACAACATGCAAGTGAGTTTGGTGCTCTCCATTTCACTTTTTACTGTCTTTGTATTCTTCCTTCTTCATTTTTTAATTGTCAATAATAAATGTTTCAGTATTTTTCCAACTCTGATAAGAATTTGTTGTTGGAGAAATATTCGGTGAATTAGATTTGTATGTGCACTTGCACTCTTCATTGATGAAGTTACGTGTGAAATCCGAAATGTGGCATTATCTACTTCGCAGACAGTTTCTTTTTGTTGTCCTGTTATCCTTATTCGTATTTTGCAAATATTGTTCTGACTTTCTATTCTTTTTTTTCTTTTTCTTTTTTTTCTTTTGGGGTGGGCTTATAACCAAGTCTTGTGGTTTATTTTACAGCCGATCTGCAGTTGTTCGAGGAAGGGTGGTTACATCAATGGGAATGGGCATGATGGGTGTTCGAGTGGGAACAACTAATATAAATGACGGTTATACCATGACCCGTGAAGATGGATGGTTTGACCTTCTGCTCAATGGAGGGGGTGCTGTGACATTGAAGTTTGGCCGCTCTCCATTCCCAGCTGTTCAATATGTTGTCAATGTTCCATGGAATGAGGTATTGCTTCTCATTTTTTGACAAACTTTCTCTTTTAAAATTAAATTTTAAAGTATAGAATTTTTCATTAATTTTCCTCTGTTATTGCAGGTGGTTGTAATTGACACGGTTGTGATGGGAGTTGGAGATGATAGGTCTGCCATTTTAGCTTCAGCCTCACCTCCTGCGCAGGCCTGCCAGGCTCATGACTATGACCTAATGAAACCAGTTGTATTAGCAACATGGAAGCATGGTTTCCAGGGTGCTTGCCCAGATAAAAGTGCTATTCTTGTTGAATCACAGGTATGTATACTTGTATTGTGGTCGCTTTTTTTTACTTAATTACATGAATTGAAATAAATCCTGTGGCTTGTGAAATTAATACATAGCATTGTATGGAAAATTTATAACACTCATCTCTTTATTCGCCCTCAGGTCGTCCAAGAAAGCATCCAAATACCCGGCACCGGTCTCAATTTAGTTTATCACAGTTCACGATCTCCTGGTTACCTATCAACAATTCAACTGCAGCTCACCCCAGAAAATGTACCACCATCTCTCAAATTAATTCACCTTCGCATTACCATCGAAGGAATTCTTTTTGAAAAAGTCTTTGAAGCTGATCCTGTCATCAAGTTTACATATGCATGGAACAGGCTCAATGTTTATCGTCAGCGAGTGTATGGAGTTACAACAGCTGTTGTTAAAGTTGGGTACGAGTACAGCAATTGCACAGACATAATTTGGGATGTCCAGACAACCAAACTCAGTGGACATGATATGAGCATTTCTGAAGTTGGCGGATGGAACCTGGATATTCATCATAGATACAATTTCCATGAAGGCATTCTTCAAAAGGGTGATGGAACTAATCTTTATCTGAAACAAAGGCCGCACATCATTCGAACAATTTTGGGTGATGGGCATCAGCGCTCGGTGGAATGTTCTGAATGTGAGGGAGAAACCCCTGCCGGAACGCACCAACGACTCCTTGCTCCAGTTGCTTTGGCAGCTGCCCCTGATGGTTCCCTCTTTGTTGGAGACTTCAATTTAGTTCGCCGAATTTTGGTTGATGGTACAGTTCACACAGTTGTCAGACTGAATGCGACCAGAGTTGCATATCGCTATCACCTCTCTCTGAGTCCACTGGACAACACACTTTATATATCTGACCCGGAAGCCCACCAAATCATTAAGGTCCGCAACATTGATGACTATTCTGATCCGGATCACAACTGGGAGCCCGCTGTAGGCTCAGGTGAGCGTTGTCTTCCCGGAGATGAGGCCCATTGTGGCGACGGAGCGCTGGCCAGAGATGCCAAACTCGCTTATCCTAAAGGTGTGGCTGTAGCAGCGGACAATGTTCTGTACTTTGCTGATGGCACCAATATTCGAATGGTAGATCGCGATGGCATTGTTACTACAGTTATTGGGAACCATATGCACAAGAGCCATTGGAAGTCAGTGCCATGCGAAGGAACATTGCGTGTTGAAGAAGTACATCTGCGCTGGCCCACTGATCTGGCTATTAATCCTCTTGACAATTCATTGCATATCATCGATGATCACATTATTCTAAAACTAACAAGTGATGGAAGAGTCAAAGTATCTGCAGGGAGACCCATCCTCTGCACTGGTCCACAATCTACACATGACACAGAACTGGCCACACATGCAGCTCTAGTCATGCCACAATCAATTGCCTTCGGTCCCTCTGGTGATTTATATGTTGCAGAAAGTGACTCTCAGAGGATTAATAGGGTGAGAGTCATTGGGACAGATGGAAAAATAAGTCATTTTGCTGGGACTGAGTCTAAGTGCAACTGTTTGGACCGTGGGTGCGACTGCTTTGAAGAAGACCACTATCTTGCTGCCACTGCCAAATTCAATACAATATCATCTATTACAGTCACACCAGATGGTGTTGTACATGTTGCTGACCAGGCCAACTACAGAATAAGATCTGTTACTGCCAGTATTCCAGAGGCTAGTCCCACTCGTGAGTATGAGATTTATCAACCTGAAACACAAGAGGTGTATGTTTTCAACCGATTTGGGCAGCATATTGCCACGAAAAACCTACTCACTGGAGAAATTCTGTTTCTGTTTACTTATAATGTTAATACAAGTAACGGAAAGCTGAGCACAGTCACTGATGCACAGGCTAATAAAGTCTTCCTTCTAAGAGATTATTCCAGTCAGGTGAACTCAATTGAAAATACTAAAGGTCAGAAATGTAGACTGCGAATGTCACGTATGCGTCTCCTAGCAGAGCTTTCCACTCCTGATAATTATAATGTTACCCTTGACTACCATGGACCAACTGGTTTGCTCAAGTCTAAATTGGACAGCACAGGAAGAAGTTATGTGTACAGCTATGATGAGTTTGGCAGACTTACTTCAGCTGTGACTCCAACTGGCCGCATTGTTGGCCTTGAGTTTGACTTAAGTCAGAAAGGAGCCATGGTTCGTGTCAAACAGGATGGACGAAGACCTGAGTCATTGCTCATCAAGGGCACATCAGTAATAACAAAATTGGGAGAAGCAAGACAGAAGACTGTCCTTTTTGCAGATGGAAGTGTTGCAACAACCACACCGTGGGGCCACACAGTGAGCACGGACACTGTCCCCTACAATGTACTCTCTGACATTGATCCAATGCTCGGAGAGAGCTACCCTGTGCCATCCAAACAAAGGACTGAAGTTGGAGGAGATCTCGCAAATAGCTTTGAATGGAGGTATTTCCGTGGACAAGGAATGTCAAGTGGCAAAATTAAACCTGGTACCAAGGCACTTGGTCCAGTTGGAAGAAAGTTGCGTGTGAATGGGGAAAACGTCTTGGCTCTTGAGTATGACAAAGAATCTAATTCTGTCGCAGTGTTCATTGATGATAGAGTAGAACTCATAAATATAACTTACGACCGCACTGCTCGTCCCATCAAATGGGGCCCAAGGAATGGCATCTTCTCTGGTGTTGAGCTTGAATATGATCGCTTCTCTCGTCTGACAAGTTGGAAATGGGGAGAACTTAGTGAAACATATGGATTTGATAGAGCAGGTCGTCTCAATGAAATCCGATATGCTGATGGTTCGTCATTGCAGTATGCATTCAAAGACATGTTCAGCAGTTTAGTAAGTTTCATATTTTCCCTTAATTTCTTTTCTCTTTTGTCATTCAAATAGTGTTGACATGTTTCTCTTCTTTTTTTTTAGCCATTGAAGGTGACAACTCCGAGAGGGTCAGATTATCTTCTCCAGTATGATGAGGCTGGAGCACTTCAGTCTCTTACCACCCCTCGAGGGCATATCCATACTTTTAGCCTTCAAACATCACTCGGATTTTTCAAATATCAGTATTATTCGCCTGTTAACAGACATCCATTTGAAATTTTATATAATGATGATGGGCAGATCATAGCCAAAGTGTATCCACATCAATCTGGGCGGGTGGCTTATGTGTATGATCAAACAGGCAAACTGGACACTGTTCTTGCTGGTATGTATCATCATACCAGTGGACGTTCTTTATGCAGTAACTCATGTGTTGCTTATCATGCTTACCAGTTATTATTTTTATAACTTCATTTTTATGACACACCTCTAATTTTTTTTTTTTTTTTCAGGAATGTCATCAGTTCACTACAGTTATCAAGAAAACACAAATGCTTTGAAGTACATTGACATCATTGAACCATATTTTGAGCTGAAGCATGAATTTAAATATCATGGTGGCCTACTCAAGAATGAAAAATTACAATTTGGAAGTAAAAGTGGCTTGGACAATACTCACTACAGGTTTGTAATAGGAAAATACTAAATCGTATGACTCGTTCATGTGACATGTTTATGATTTTGTTATTATCATACTTTCACATCTAGTTATCAATCTATGTTGTTGCATTCATGTCCTGAAATAAATTGAAAACTTAACTTACTTCAGCCTCTTATTTTATTTCACAGGTATCAGTATGATGGAAATGCTCGTCTCTCAGCAGTAGATGTTGACATCAATGGCAAACAGCTCCCTCAGATACGTCTAAAACACAACCAGAATCTGGGTGTCCTTGAAAGTGTCAGTGATCTTCGCATCTTCCGAAATATGTTCAATAAATCTGTTATGCAAGACAATGCCAAACAATTTTTGACAATCATTGATTATGACAGTCATGGACGAATCAAATCTGTTTTAATTAACATAAAAGCCTTTGACGTTTTTAGGTATGCGTTTGTGACTAAGAGATTTTATGTGCTTAGCAAACATATGCATTTTTCTCATATTATTTTGTGCTGGTGGTTTCCAGGCTTGAACTTGAATATGACAAGAGGAATCGAATCAAGACCCAGCAGTATCTAATTGGCCGAACTTCTTCTATGGATCGCATAACTTACAATGCTGATGGACATGTCATGGAAGTTGTTGGCAGTGGAGCTAACAATTGGAAATTTGTCTATGATGAAAATGGAAATGTGATTGGAGCTATAGATCAAGGTCACAAACAATCACTTGGTTATGACTTGGGTGACCGTGTTGTTCAAGTAGGGGATGTGGAATTGATAAATTATGATTCAAGAGGATTTGTCATTCGTCGAGGAGAGCAAAAATATCGTTATAATCCACGAGGGCAATTGACTCATGCTTTTGAAAGAGATAAGTTTTCAGCATGGTACTCCTATGATGATAGAGGAAGAATGGTATCTTGGAGGGATGCTCAAGATAACATTACCCAGTTGCTTTATGCGTACTCTCACACTCCAGAGCTAGTCTCACATGTTCATTTCCCCCAAACTGGCCGAACTTTCCGTCTCTTGTATGATGATCGCAAATTCTTGATTGCTGTTGAAACATCAGAGCAAAGGTTCTACGTTGCTTGTGATCAGAATGGGTCTCCCTTGGCACTTTTTGATATAAATGGAAATATTATCAAAGAGGTAAGAAATCTGAATTGAGATTTAGTTTGTTTGGATGATACCATTTTCAGTTCATAGTTATCTTTTTTACGCATTGTTTATCTGTTCACTTCCAGATTCGACGCACACCATTTGGGAAAGTTCAGATGGACTCAAATCCTGACTTCTATTTGCCTGTTGACTTCCATGGAGGTCTTCTTGATCCCCATACCCAATTAGTTTATATCAAAGGAAGATTGTATGATCCAAGCATAGGGCAATGGATGACACCTGCATGGGAAGAATTGGCAAGCCAGTTGACTGCTCCTACTGATGTCTTTATCTACAGATTCCACAACAATGATCCAATAAACCCACCTCAGAAGAGAGTAAATTACATGACAGGTACAGGAAATTTCAATTCTCAATGTTTCTGAAAATTCTTAGCCAGCTTGTGGTCAATGATTTTTTATTTGACTTATGATACATACCTTGTGTTTTGCCTTTTTTCTTTCTGTAGACTTACAGAGTTGGTTGAGTCTATTTGGTTATGACATAAACAGTATGCTTGGATCCTTGTACACAAATAGTGCTGTTTACCGTCCTGTGGCTTCTGTTCGCAACACTCAGCTTGCACCAGAATTTGCGGTGATGTCCGGGTTACAGTGTTTGGTTGACAAGGTTTGTTAGCTATCTTTTTTACATCCTTTTCATTGATTTGTAAGAAATTATCGTACATAATAGTCTACACTTCTTCGCAGGTTTCACAAAAATTCTCAGAGCTTGGATTTGTCCCCGAGCCTTTATTAAAAATGGAAAGTAGAACAAGAAACTTGTTGCCACGAGTTGCTTATCGCAGAGCCATCTTTGGAGAGGGTGTTCTTATATCTAGAGGTTCTAGCGGTCGTGCTCTTGTTAGTGTTGTCGACAATGTTAATGGAGTTCTTCAAGATGTTGTAACATCTGTATTCAACAATTCACATTTCTTAGATATCCACTTCAGTCTGCATGATCAGGATGTCTTCTACTTTGTGAAGGTAAAGAAGGACAACGCTTTTTCTTCCACAAGTATTTTTGAGAATTTCTTTGGTGTTCTCAGCATTTTTTTTACTTTCTTACTTTTCTGGCAAAAATATTAAATTGTATGTATTCTTTAGGACAATCCTTTGAAGATTCGTGATGATATGGAAGAATTGCGGCGTTTAGGTGCCATGTTCAATGTATCTACTCATGAAACAGCAGACCATGGGCAGAGTGGAACAAAAGAATTGCGGCTTCACAATCCTGATGCCGCTGTCTTTATTCGGTATGTTTGTAATAAAAAAGAATAGACCCAGGTTTTATAAATCGTAGGTTTTATTTATTTCTTCTTCTCATAATTTTACTTATATCCTTTTTGCAGGTATGGAACAGATCCTGATGTAGAGAGACAACGAATTCTGAAGCATGCACACAAACGAGCAGTTGAACAGGCATGGAAACTGGAAAAAGCGGTGGTCTCTGCTGGATTCCGAGGCCGAGGGGAATGGACTCCAGAAGAGAGAGAGGAACTGATTTCCAATGGTGTGGTGGGTGGTTGGGAAGGGGTGGAGCTACATACTTTACATCGCTACCCACAACTTGCTGATGACCCAGGAAATGTCTCATTCCGAAGAGACGCAAACCGCAAACGGCGGAAGAGTGGAAATGGAAAACACAGAAGCCATCGCCATGAATCATGATTGCATTCCATGGTTTAATTTGTTCTAAGACTGATCTGTATTTTGTTGCATGCATGCAGTCAACTACTGCTGTTGTGCTTTCACAAATTTCTCATCTGTTAATTGCTAAGTGAGAACACTATCAATACCAATTCCATCAAGACTGAATAAATGTATATTGGGTGCGTATTGAAAATTGTCATCTTATTTTGATGAATGTAAATGTTTCAAATCATGATTTCTCAGAATCAGCTGCTATTAAGAATTGATTTCGGTATGCTTTCTCATTTTCTCTTTTCTTACCAGAGATAGTAGGTTTGTATTCTGCTAATTTTGATCATTGTTTTAAAAATAAGGCTGGACTATTTTTTAATGTGTGAAACGGATGATGTTGGTTAAAAAAAATGTGAATTCTCATTTACTGTACAATGTGCTTGCAGTTCAGTAATTCAGTGCTAGTCATGAATATTTAAGGTTCTTTGCTTAAGTTTCAGTTGAGGTATGGCAGTAACTGTTAAAATGCTGTTCTTCATAAGTCTCTAGGAAAGAATCTCCATATTGATAAGAGAAAGCTATGCTGCCAAGTAAATTGAAAATTGAAAGCTAGTCACACCAACTACAAATTGATCAAAGAAACTTTGGTTTGTTTTATACATAAATAATAGAGATATATTTTTCTGTAAAATTATAATGAACGGTGTGTTGTAAGGCCAAACCAAGAGGTACGAGTCCGTTTCTTACATTGAAACATTGCTCTTTTTATATAGACAGTGTCATCCACTTAAGCTGTGGTTGACCACAGGAAGTTTGAAGGTACCATATCAAAAGATGATATGCATTTTGTAAGTGACAAAAAATTTTGTGGCAATGACAGTGAGCATACTTGAACATTCCAGGTTAGCTTTAGATTTCTATCTGCATAGCAACAATTTCTAGAGTTGCTTTATCTTCCTACATTCTTCTCATTTTGTTTCTGAATTCCTTGCTGCCGTACTGTGGCAGTAAAGTGGAGAAAAATTATAAGTATAGAGACAGGGTAGATGTGATCTGCTTCTGCTGGTTAATGTTGATTCAAAATTATTCCTCAGCAATCATTATTATCAGTGTACTTTTTGCCTATAAGATTCTTGCTGTTGGGACTCACTGTCAAAAGCTGGGCAATAGAAAGTGTCTAGTAGATGTCCTTCATAATGCAACCTGCAAATATTCTCGTTAACCTCTGTTCCATGACATGATTGTTTGAATGAATGTTTGTTGTTTTTATTTTTCCATTTTAGTGTGTAAATAGTGTACATGTATGGATGTTATTGTTCTTTAATGTAATTCCATGTTACCAATTGTAAGGATAGTGTATGTGCTGGAGGACGATATTGCTATATGTGTACATTAGACATGTGTGCAAGATATTAACTTTTATGTATCCTGTGATGTAGATGCCTTGTTCTATAGGGTGTCAATATTCCACTCTTAGATTTATACATGTCATCTGTACACTTAAATACATGGCCTAGGTTCGGGGTTAGCCATTGCATGATGATTTTATCGTTCTGTTTAGCAATTCTCTTTGAAGAGCAATACCGTCAAGTTTTAAAATAATCTGAGCAAAACATTGATTATGTGTATATGTGTGTGCATGTCTGTTAGCTCATGCTGTGCCATTCTTTTAATTAATTGAATATTTTAATTTGTTCTCCAAAATAAAAACAAGATACCACCTAGTAATTGGTTAGAACAAGCTGGAACTTTTCCCTTAACAACTCAGAAGCACAGTTTATACTTTTGGTTACATGCGCAGATAAACTTCTGCCATCAGATTTAATGTTGGTGCAGGAGATGAATTGATACCAATACCAACTTCCATTGAAAGTGGTTTATGTATTGATGTGAGTCTTTTTCATGCCACTTGAGTCCTGTATAATGATAGAACATATTCTTCTGAATTTATTAATTTATTAACAGAATGCAACAATTTTGTACCTTTTGCTGCCATTGCCATGTCATAGTTTGGATGATATTTGATCTAATTTAGTTTTGTATCTCCTGTTACTTGCGCTTTTGAACTATCGACCATCACGTTAAAAAAATTAATATCAATGTGAAAAATACTGTTAATTTTTAAAGAACTGTCCCCTGTTTTCTTTTTCATCTCTTGTTTAATTTTTAAAAATTTGCATAGAAAAGTGATATTTTTGCAGAGGGTTTGTATCTATGTGTTTAGATAGCACATAAAGCAATACTTAAAAATAGCTTAGATAAGTGAAAACTCTTTATGTGCAATTACTCTGTGGAATGCTATATGAGTATTGTGGGCCATATTCTCCTTCCTTAGAACTGGCTAAAATAGAAAATTCATGTAGAGGAAGATTTTTTTAAAAACTGTTTTGATGGTGTGTATCATTATTAGGGTTGCAACTGACATAAATCTAATACCCTACATTGTACATTTTTCTTTTGTACAGTTCAAGGACTTCTGATTTGGTTACTGTGAATAGAAATTTAGTGTAGTGGGGAGTGGTGCATTCATCCTATGCGCTATGTCTTTGTAAATGCTGTTATCAGTGGTGATATGGAGTGAATGTGAAATGCAAACATTTGCTCTATCTAATAAAACAAGAATTCTGTTATATTAATTCATCCTTTAAATTGTTCATTCCTTATTCCGTGTTCATAACACAAATCTAATAGTTATAGTTCCTTCTTGTCACAAATCAGGTCACAAGCCATCAGTATCTGAGACCATTAGAAATAGGAAAAACGAGTCATAACACCTATACTAATTTTGGCGAAGGGGAACAACACCCGGAAAAATGACGGACTTCCCTACCCCCAAAGCAGAGCAGTCTGTCATTGATCCGTCCTGTAGTAAGCCCGATGTTCCTAAACTGAGTTATTTTTTTTATTGTATATGATTAAGCCTGTGTAACGGGTGTCACACTCTTCAACAGGCAAACACCGCGGCGCGCCATCGAGAGCGAACTTGAAACTTGATGTACGGGGGGGGGGGGGGGGGGGGGGGG
>CABIKL010003387.1:0-11018 GCA_902196195.1 Aptinothrips rufus | reverse complement strand
CCCCCCCCCCCCAAAAAAAAAAAAAAAAAAAACAAAAAAAACCTCATTTCCCTGATTGTCTTCACTCAAAGCCAACCTGTCGACTTCGTGACTTAAATGGTGCAATAATGTTCAATACTCACTATTGTTTTCGATAAAAAAAAAGTTTCAAACCTGGTGGGGTAGCCCTTAACGTTTGTGTGCACCAACATACGTACAGTGCACGCTATCTAGCAGTTTAAAGCAGCATTCTTTCATTTAAGGGGCTCTCATCATGATGGTGATAGGGAGATATTTTCAATAAGCTGGAGCAGCCCGTGCCGTGTCGGAGAACTGAGGTGGGAGCTTGGCATATAAATCGATTGCGTGGGCGGGTAATGTGAGACGAGACGCAGGAAAACAATTAATCCCCTTTCGTATTATTTTCGAAATATGGGGATTTTAAAAATCATATTTGCTCATTCGTGCATGCTTTACGCGGATGATCGTTTAACCTGCCATAAAAACAATCATTTCGTTTCATTTCATTTCATATTTCTTGTGAAGCCAGAGCATCCTCCAATACATCCCCCAATATAATAACTGAAATACGTGCTTTGATTTGTAAGTGCACGTAAATGAATTATTGCTTCGTATTGAATCCTCAACCTTCTTGTTGTAATGCGATGGGTCCTTTGAGAACAAAATTCGATTTCCAGCACATATTTTTCGGGTCTCCTTCAAACTCCACCTCAGATACTTTAATCGGCTTAGTCGATATATATTTAATTCACTCCGCTTTTAACATTTAAATTCTGTACCAGTTCTTTCTGTACGGTACGAGGTGATGAGTTTATTTTTCTCCGCACATTGAGGGTGAAATGTGAAAAACGAACGCTTCTCACAGTATTTTCGGACTTGTTGAATCGCGCACGTGCACATACGCTGGATATCGAGGTTTTTTCATACGACCCATCAAATTTTTTCCAGAAGTCCTCGCTTTCAGTACTAAGCCAGTGCGAGCGGCTTGGGAACAATCTGATGCTTACGGCGAGATGTGCTGTCGGCTGGCATGGGCGTGGGCGCCACTCCTCTCGTGGACTCAGCGGAATCAAATTGCACACTTCGGATTCTGCGGCAGCATCCCGATTACAGACCACTGCCTTTCACGTACCTTATTTCGGTGGTGACCGCCCCTTTCAGTAAGCACAAGCTGGTCGGATTCCTGCTTCTGGCCATGCAACACGAGTCGCTCCCCCTCCTACGTTCACGCCACTTTCCCACCCACTTCCTACCGCTTCCCTTTTCCATCTCCACTCCCCTCTCCCCATAATTCTTTCTCCGTTTACTTCCTTTTTTACTCCATCCCCCTCCGATCGTCTCTTTTATCTCACCCTTTTATTTCTCAATCCATGTCGCCGTCGCCATCTGATTCTGTGTCATTCTTCAATTTTCTGTGATGAGTCATGAGCGACCCCAAGTGTCCAATGAATAATAACTACAAGTCGCACAACGACAACTCGATCATCCCGTCTAGAGTACGACAAGTCGGTGCCGGTGGAACGGCCATATTTCCTTAGCTTCTTATAACCTTAACCTAGTGTATTTCAGAATAACATTCTAATCTGTGATATGTTAGACAGAAATGGTTTTTTGAACGAAAACTATCGCCGGTGTCTTTAAATAAACCTGTCATTACGAACGAAATATGTAGTTTGTAGGTTAGGTTCCGAATTGTCATTGTCTCGACGGGACATCTTAGGTTTTCTAGGTGGGACATCTGAGTTGCAGTTATATTCATTGGACACCTCGAACCGTGAGCAACGGACAGGTAGTGGTCGAGTCCGCTCGGATAGAGTGAGACATACCGATGCGGCCGATACGAGAGGGAGGGAGACAGATGCGTTTGGACTTTCTGTTCCTTATTATCGCTGCCTTTCAACCCTCTTTATCACGTCCTCTGTTAGCCCTCCTCTCAGTCCTCCTTCCAGCCATTCTTTCTCGCGTTTTTCTCGTTTCTGCACCCCTTGCCGTCACTCTTTTCTTTGTCTGCTCTGTGGTTTGAATGAACTGACCCGGTACTTGGGTACTTGCGTCGCTTTTCTCTAGTTTTCGATGTTTACCTGTAAGGTAAACTGCAGCTGCAGCTGCAGCTCCATTTCAATTCAATCAAGCAAAGAATGCAAAAGATAGAGATAAATGCGCATCGAAGACTTGAATGCAATTTCGGTTCTTGGTTTGTTATTGTGATTGGAACTTTCATATCTTGGAGACTGCTCGGCAGAAAACACAATTACGTGGCCAGTTTCCTCGCTGAACGGGTTGGGGGACCGGAAGAGCCAGGTTACGGGCCCGGGGGAAAAGGGGAAAGAGGGGCTGGGGGTGGGGGAGGAGGGTCTCGTAGGCGTCGCTAAGCGTCGGCGTTGCTGCCGCAAGAATCAGATGGTTGCTGTTCATAATGTCATATTAGTGGGAGCTGGTCGTGGCAAGTCCAGCCTGCGGTCTCCATAACATGACTAGGCAAGCCTCCACGTTATCTGGTAGTGTATCTTGCAGCGTTTATGTGGATCTTGTCTGGTCGCACTTTTTGCCAACACGTTGTGGCCGGTGGTGGCTGTTGCGATGCGGGCGGCGTGAAAGTAGCAGCATTACTAGGGTATTTGTTCCAAGTTCAATGTAATGCGACGCTTGTACATAACTTTTTCACATGCGTAAGAAAAAATTCTATCAGCTGGTGTATTTTCTTTTTAGTTACGAAGAAGTGTAGGATTTTAATCACGAGAGAGAAGAACATTGCTGGAGCTGGGAAAGCCAAAGTCATATATGGAGGAGACGGGTTTCTTCGAGCTCATGCTGGCAGCAGACTCTAACGTGCAGGCCACTTAGCCGGTATGGCATTGAGGCCCTAATCGAATTGGTTCGGACCCGGCTTGCACAGCCACCGGTCCATTCCGCTCTCCGACCACTCACTAGTGAGCCTCGAGTGGGAGAGAACTTATATGATACCGTCGCATGTGCTTCCTGTAATCTCAGCACTCAGTGCAGACTATTCTATGTGTTCAGGACGTGTCATCAGTCCAAACAACCATGATGCTGTCTTCATCGGCCGTCGACTACCACTGTGGTTCCTGTCAATGCTCAAACGTTAAGTTAGGTCACGTGATGATTACACGTCTCTCCTCACAAGTCTCACTATCTTTCACCCTATCACCCCAGTCACCACTATCCAAAGCATTCACCGGGTTGCGAAGCCAACTGAGCTCTCTGCTATTTTCGTCTCCTCTCGTCTCCTGTCCTCCCCTCTCCTGTCCTCTCCTCTCCATGGGAACGAAATGCAGGAATCAATAACCAAGGTTGCACCTGTGGAAACCCGTATCAGTAATAAGGGGAAGCGTGGAGGTTAGCGGTTGTTCGCAGGAAAGGCTTTTGTTTTGGGCCTCAGATGGCTTAATGCTGGCTGATGGGTTTTTTACAAGTAAGTATTTCAGCCAATTTGTTCCCCACAAAATACTTATTTTTAGAGGTCACGCTGTCACCTTTTGTGTCACCACAGATTTAGCTGTGTGTAAATAGACTTTTCTGATTCAAAAATAAAATTGCTTATGGTGTCCTCGGTTCAAAATCAGCTGAGGCGCTGTGCATAAATTGCATCGGGAAAAAAGGGGGCAGGAGGGTTTTGGGCACAGAATTATGCGATTGCACCTAACGAAGGAAAGCGAAGGAAAAAGCAAGTTGACTATAAAGAAGGTGGGGGAGGGGTGGTCAAAGCCAAATATGTTGATGATGTAATTTTTGCACAGCGCCTAAAACCTTTGGGTTTGAACGTAACACTTATTTTGAACGAATTTTGAAGTTGGCAACAAATAGAAAAGTCCAAGTTTTCGATAAATCGACTTTATGAAAAATTGCAATTAAAAATAAGAGTATTAATGTGTTTTCTGAAACTTGTACGTGATCACAACTTTTTATGCCCCTTTTGAGCATCTTAATACATTAATTGTATAATTTGTATCTGTTTTACAAAGACCATCCAGATATGACCAGCATATTTTCAAATGTTTTAGATGATTTTAAACCTTGACACCCTAACCAATTTAATTTTTAATCAGAACAAATCTATATTACGCACAGCTAAATCTGTACTGATACAACATTTAAAAGTGTATATCTTTCAGGGGAAAAACTTAGCCACAATCCTTACCGCCTTAGGTAATCTATCAGCCATAGCCATTCGAGATCGAAAGCAAGAAGCCTTTTCAGCGGACAACCTAGTGGAGGTGTCTTGGTTCTCTCATCGAAGCTGCTCTAGTTTTAGCATTATTCGTGTCAACCGAGGTGTTGATGGTCATCGAACTTTGTTTTAGTACTTCTTTGCTCCGTCCACTGTCCTAACTGTTTTCTTTGAACTTCTTCTGATAAATGATCAGTTCCTTACAAGATTAGTGACCTGTGATACTTGTTAACTCTGATGAGGTTCCCCTTTGCCCAACTCCAACAGCGTGTCTTCAGAAGCAACAGATTCATTTCATCTTGGCCGGTAATTCCGTTCTCTACTGAAGCGCGAAAAGCCCTTCCGCTCCTCAATGCGGATGCGCTATATAGTGTCACAGCAGCACAGCTGTCTTCCTCTTCCCCCTCGGCTCTTTCTCCTCTTATTCCTCTACCACTCACCCTCACCCCTCTTCCACGACTCTCCTCCACTCCATCCCCTTCCTCCTCAGCCCAGCCCTTTCCTTACGAAGACTAGCGTGACTCGCAAAGAAGCATCAGGTGCTTGTTGGGTCCCCAGGGTCCAGGACCAGAGTCTCACTGGACGGTCCTTGGCTGCCCTTATAAATGGCACCTGTTCACTGCATTAAATTGATCTCCCTTCAGCTCTCCTCTCATCCTTCCATGCCTTGCCCTGCGTCCCTGTCCTGCCTTGTTTCCAAACCCTTCCTCCGTAATAACCCTCTCTGTACCGAACCGTCCCTCTACAACCCACTAGCCGGCGGCATGAGCACGAACGGCAAGACATCGAAAGCTTGGTCTGGCTGCGCTGTGCCCTGAGACTTTTCGACATCAAAGGTTGCCCGACTGCAGACGAAACTTTATCTTCGCCTTCATTCACTGACGACTTTGATGCTGTGATTAATTGCAAATTGGGGACTGCAAAATTAGAAAACCAATATGCCATAATCTGTCCTTGGTAATCAGAGTCGAAGCACCACTGTTGATGGCCCACATGCACTGTAGACAAATTTGTGCGTCATTGTGGACAACTTTTGGCTGTACTCTTATGCATAAAATTGTGATTAGTTGCACACGCAGACGCAGACGTGCAAAACGCAATCACAATTTTGGGCACAAATTAATATCTACTACGAATAGACACGTAGTTCGTATGTGCTTCTTCAAAATGCACGTAGTTTATGGCTTAAGAGATAGGAACTACGTGTCGTTCGAAACAGCATATCTGAACTGCGTGTCTTTTCGTAGTAGGTATCGAAATTATGGATAAAGTTAAGATAACGTTTTGCGTTCCTTTGCAATATTCCAGAAGAAAGTAAAATTAAGTACAAAGGTCCTTTAGACTCAATTGAACTGTCCCTGAAATTATGAAGAGATCTAAAATCTACTGTGAAATTGGTCCTTCGCACTCTTGGAAAGGTAAGCGATTCTCTATTCACCTAGTAAAAAGAAAGGCGGTTTATCCAGGCGGGTATCAAAATCTCGATCGAGTCTCCAATCTTTGATCAGAGATCAGGCACAACACACAAAAGGCGTGCGGCAGCCCTTCCGGGTCTTCATTTTCAGTCTTCGAAGGCGTCTTACCACAAGAGAAGCTGTGCGTGTGACAGAAAAGACCCGAAATAAACGGTGCGTCGTGGCTTGCGACTGGCGAAGTAATATAGGACACCCAGAAACCGGCTTCTTTGTTACAGTGAAAAAATTTCCTACCTGAACCAAGTTAATTTTCGTTCTCGTAAATAGGTTTTCATGATGCCAATGGTGCGTATTTCCTTCTCATAATGATAATATCTTCTCAAATATTCTAGAAATTCTAGAAATAAGCAATGGCATCAATTGTGATCTGATTTAGTTCCCACCGTCCAGGACAGCAGCAATGAGTCAATGAAAGTTCGTCGAGAGCGATATATAACTTTTCCATAGTGTGTAGCTGATTTGGTACCGATAAAAATATTATATACATATTTTAGTCAAGTGACAGACCGTAGACTTTGTCCTGTGAAAATTTATTTGGTAGTGGAACGTTAAAGGTTTGGACAACGACTCACATTGTCATAAGGAAGCGCCTTTCTGAGTGTAGGAGACATGCCATTGCGTAATTGTTGTTTCTTATAATGCATGCCGTGGCTGAGGGCGCTATTCCTAGCATGCACTCCATCACATTGCCTGTCAAGAGGATGCCAATATGTATGCAAATCGCATCCGCTACTCCCTGTGGTCTGCGGCTTTGTTCGAAGGTTGCGGCAGGCTTACCAAGTGAATCGCCGATATATCCATCTATACCTTTCACTGCCTGGTCCTAACTGGCGAGTTGCGCGTTCCGTTTGCCGAGTATCGTGGCAAAAACAGTTGCAAACAAGCGCTATGGTATTTAATAACCTAGTCGTCTGCCCTGATGTGCATAATGACAACTTCTAATTCTTTGCCCCGTCAGTGAGAAATCGCTTCTTCATGTGCCAATATTGTTACCAGTTATTGCCCCAGGATGGTAGTGACAAGGCCTCTTGCCGCTACCCTGAAGCTGGTCGGGTACTTATTGCCACTGTGAGTAATTACGGCTTCGTGTGCTAAGGGTGGCACGCGGGTTTTGCCCCAGGATGGTGCCAGGTCCGTTGCTATTCTTCTGCTGCTGGGTTGGTATCACTAGTGTCGTATATTCAGACTGGGAGTGTTCGTTTCTTTCTCTGCCCTCTCTGTCAGCCAGCGCAAGGTGGAGGCCCATTGATCAATGCATTAGCATCGGAGCTTCTCTTATTTAATTTACGAGTGAAAATTACACAAATCTATTTCGTGTGCTGATGTTGGTACCACCTGTTGCTTCAGGATGGTGCCGAAGCCACCGCTTCTACCGTGCTCCTGCTGGGTTGGTGGCCCCAGTGGCAGCAATCGCTACTTTGTATGCTGATGTTGGTACCGTTTGTTGTTTCAGGATGGTGCCGGGGCCGCTGATACTCCTCCTGCTGGGCCCCAGCCTGCTTGGCAGTCGAGGAGACAGTCAGGAGGAAGATTCGCGGCCGGGAGTCACGGAGGTAAGTGATTCGTGCATCCAATGCATCCTTCTTCGGATAAGGGGATAAGGGGTCGTCCACATATTATGTAACGGTCTTTTTGGCCATTTTTGACCCTATTCACCCTCCATGTAACGAATCTTACAGACCGATGTAATGGACCGTCACGCTGGGCCGAGCCCCTTCCCCACCTTGAATGGCGTTACGTTATATGTGAACGAACCCAAATCCCCCAGCGATCAAGTTGTGACAGGCCCTCGTTTTCCTAAGGTGACAAGATTTTCTAAGCTCGATTCTTAATTCCTCCATCAAGGATTGACAGCTGTAGAAAACACTTATTCAAACTCCGAATTATCATTTTTTGTTCCTCATTGTTTGATTCGTGACGATTTGTATCGTTATCTGACTCACGGAGGATCCACATTCAATGGCCGTTTTGGCTCCAAAAGTTGGATCTATGGCATTTTGTTTTTGTTTGTTTCTCCTTGCTTTTATTGCCAGCTTTGACTCTAATGATAACGACCGGAACGTGACGATGGCGATTGGAGGTTGCCGGAGTGGGCAGGACCGTAGTGGGGCGTGTCGGGGGACGGCGGGCGAGAGGGGGACGGGAGGGGATCGGTGAGGGCCGGAATTCGTGACGGAACAGACGAGTGGCGCTGGCTTAGAGGGATGTGGCGGTGAAGTTTGGGAAGTTGCAGTGTCGTAACGGAAACAACGAGTTGCTGCAGTCGCCTCGTTAGGATCCCGTGAATGATAAATTGTCATCTCGCATGTTTGGCGGGAGAATCTCGTAGTCTTGGCAAGGCGGCGAAGGTAGTTTACACAACGTGCTAGCATGAAGCGAACTCAGTTTTCAGTCGGGAAGCTTTGGCCTTGATGGGATGGTTTTCTTAAATATATGAAAGAGAATGAAATTGATGACGCGTGTGCATGTGCAATGCTTCTCTCAAATTCTTCTGTTCAGCCAAGGTCCATCGCACGCAGTACACGCACTGTCCATCGGATTGTGTAGAATCTGGCTAATCAGTCGAGAATAGGAAGTCCCTCACAATCTTGAATGCTTGTGAAGAAATGATTTCGCCATTTACAAAGAATTTCGCAATTTACAAAGGATTTGATGGCATTATATTGCAAAGCGCCTCTTCGCAATTGCGAAGCATTTACTTTGTATTACAAACAAATTTCTACGGAACACAAACCAAGTTCTTCTCATAATTTGTTCGTAGCTTGCGAACAATTTATTTTATGTTGTTTGTATTGCGAAGAAATTGATATTGTTTGTATTGCAATGCCTTCAAAATCTTTGAATTACATATAACGCAGTTGTTTGCAAGAATTACCATCGCACGCCGGCCTAGGTTATTCTCAGAAAGATATAACCTTGGCTTTCGGTGACTTTTGCAGGCAGAAGCGGATCGGTAGTCGATTTGCATAGGTATGTTGACGTCAGGAAGTGGCTCTATTCCATCGTGGAGGGTGGCGGTTGGAGGGCGATCAGCCCGCCCTCCCTTCCTCCATTCCACATGATTGAATGCAGATTAGAGATTGCCGAAATGGGGTCGCCACCTTTTGGTTCGATTCCTCTCCTGACCCTCTCTTCCCCATTTCCTGCCCCTGTCCCTCTTGTTACCCTCACCTGTCCCTCTTGTGCACCTCTTGTGCCCCTCACCACCTGTCCCTCGCCTACCCCTCACCTGTCCTCGCCTGCCCCTCGCCTACTCCTCGTCTACCCCTCACCTGTCCATTCTCCTGTCCTCGCCTTACTTTCCTTACCTCCCTTTGCCTATCGCCTCTTAGGTGCTGCCTTTCTCCTCGCCCTCTCCTTCTTTCCCTCTCCTTTCCCACTCCCTCCTCCTCTCCCCCCCCCCCTCCCCCCGTCCTCCTCTCCCCTGCTCTACCCGAGGCACACTTTCCTTGCAGCATCAAGTACTCACAATCTTTCATTCAGCGCAACTTCCATGTCATTAAAAGTTGTTCCTTCAAACACAAAGACCCATCAGCACGGCGCTTAACACAGCGTCGTCTTCTGTACCTTCATCCGAATCCATCCTCGCTGCCGGCTGGGTTTGAGGTATTCCGTACACTCTGAGAAGGTTACGAACTATTTCTTTCTATTACATATTTAAAAATCCTACGTTAGCTTCAAAGAGTTTTATTTGCATTACACAGGATTTGCTTCATTACAAACTAAAATAGTTTGTAACGCTATAAAGGATTTTAGTTTGTAATATGAACCTCCATTGTAATACTGACAAAACCCTCTGTCACCTACGTAGGATTTGAAGCACATGTAAGACCAACTACTTTCTTGGTAACGATTTAACAAAGTAGAAGGTTGGGTTAGGGATTGTACCCCTACTTCTTCTGGTACGCTATTGCTAGTACCCGGGCGCGTGGAGATGCATGTGTTCATTGTGAGGAGATAGAATCCTCACAGCCCACTTGGAATCTGTTTGGCGCTGGTGGACGTAACGAGGTTCTCTCCTCGTGTTCTTTATGGTAATGGTAGTACACATAGTGCCATAATGCGATTGTTCGATTAATCGTCATCGGATTTTTTTTTCATTGGTGATGAATTTAAGTTTCGATTTCGGTGATTATGGTCATGGATCATGAGGCGATTTCGATTGTGTTCATCGGTGATCCCAAATGACTTCCAAATGTTTCGACATTTGTCTCGACGCGTCCACAACTACAACTCGGACTACAACTCGGACGCAGCTACACAAGGTTCTTGCCGAGGTTCTTGCCACCTCTCTGAATCCAAAGGCCGATCAATTAAATTACGAGACTAGTTTCTCGCCATGTCTAGTAATGTCTTCATCTTCACCTCTATGCGGCTTCGAGACTCCAGTCCCATTGAACAGGGTGCCATAGACGAAGTGAGAGGAGGGGAAGCGAGAGTGTAAATGCCGAAGCAACGGCGCACGGCACACACAAAGCCATCCAACAGTATGGCACGGCCACTAGGGGAGATTTATTTGCGACAGCATCAACTCGTAAAATATTCAGCGGTTCCTTAAATAATTCCGACATGATTGTGGTTTCAAGGGGCCAAGCTACCCATAGCGAGCCTGGAGAACCAAACGGACCGCGAAAGAGAAAGCAGCGTAGTAGTCGGCATTAGATCTTTGTGGGACGAGAGTGGCGTGATCTGCATCTTTCCTCCATCGGCATGCCGATATGAGTGTGGGTGGGTAGCTAGTTTGAATAGTTTGACAGAACGACTCAAAGTGGATTTCAAAAAATAGAGTCTTTGTCCGTAATAGGCCATCCAATATAACAAACGGCTAAAAGTCATACATAAGGAAATTCCGCAAAATTCAGAAGATGTTGGTTGACGTGGATCTTCAGCTCGCAGTTCGCACCTCTTTCTGCCTCAAGACCTTTAGTTGACATGGGTAAGAGAACGGAATGCCAAGACGTCAGTAAGAAACGCCTTCTCTGCACCACCTTTTCCTGTTCAACCGTAGTTATTTGTGGCGAACTTATCTTGCCAGAGATACATCCGTCAGATTTTTAAAAATTGGTTCAGAATTGCCTTTTGGAGCTCCGAAACGTGGTTCCGGGCAGAAATGAACATTCTGCTTACGGCAGTAGTTCCCGTTGACGAAAAATCTGCAATGTTTGTTTTGGAACTGTCCAAGAAGGACAATACGCCAGATTTCGGACGATGCTCAACAACACAGAAACTTTTATTTTTCGGGGCCACGGTAAACAGTGGGGCTGTTCGATACTAGCTCATATTGTGCCATTCACCACTTAGCCTCAAAATGCATGCTTCGCAGGACACCTTCAAGCTGAATTTCCGTCTGCACC
>CABIKL010003386.1:0-11018 GCA_902196195.1 Aptinothrips rufus | reverse complement strand
GGGGGGGGGCAACCGGCCTGTGGGCCCCCGTCCCCCGCACCTGGCCCCGTCTGGTGGGAGCGGTCGGCGCGGGGGGCGTCTCGTCTCCCGCGGTGTCTAGCCGCCCCCCCCCCCCCCCCCCCCCCCCCCACGCCCTTTGGTGAGGTAGCCGGAGCCGGAGACCCGTAGCCGGAGCCAAGTTGCAAGCTGGCCAGGAGGGGTCTCTGGGGGGTTCGATGCTGCAACTGAAGTGCCGGCCTTGCTCTGCTACTGTGTGCCGCTTTGCACATATGTACGAGTTGTAGCCTCGCATCGGCTGGGGAAGGGAGGGCAGAGCGCTACATGTTTTTAATCTCACCATCTCTCCCCCACAACTGTCCGAAGTGGGGCGCGGGGTTAGTAGAGAGGGAGAAGAGTTCGCCCAGGTACTCCATTACGCGAATGAGTTGTTGGAATGAGGTACTTGAGTTCAAGTGGAAACGGAAGTGTGAAGGAGAAAACGACACGGGCGGACACTTTCGCTTCGCGCCTAAGTGAAGCACGCTATTGAGACTGAACGTTGTTTCCCACGAAATAAATTGAAGAAATATCTGACAACTGTCCTCCTCGTTGCTTGATTTCCGAAAGCTTTTGATCGCGGTTTATTGTTTCTCTTCACCAACTTACTTTTCATTTTATGTCCCAGCCGTGGCAGAAAACCTTAGGAATGTATGGCAGTTCTGCAGGACAAGGTGCGGGCTTTTGCATCAACACAACTTGGGCTGTTAGCAAACTTTATTTCATGTTTATCAGAATAATCACATATAAAGACACCCTTTTTTGAGACAGTAATGTCTAATCTCAAACTCTTTCATAATAATCTTAAATAAACAGTTCAATGAACGAAGTTTTCTTGAAACATTGACCTACGCCATACTTACATAGCACTTTGCGAATAAGTTTCGCGATGTCCCAACTAAATCTTTTGGTCATCAGCTTGCTCCCTTACTTTTGTTATTTTTTTAAATTTTTAATTTTTTTCCCCTTGTTATGTCGTGAGTTGTAAGTGACGGCATTTGTTGTCGAACCTCGAATCTGCTGACCCACCACTTCCTCCCAGCAGAAATGGAGGTCGGGTAGATTCTTCGCGTTATACGTTCCTTACTAAATGCCACTAAATACCACTTCCTCCGTCTAACTGGAATAGTAAACAACAAAAGCGACGGATTTATTAAGCGAAATAGCGAGTACAAAAAGAGCTAACGTGTTGATTTATCCATCGACCTTCACGACATAGCACTCCATCCACAACCCAGATCATATCCTTTCCTCGTGATTTCAGAGAGTGTTCGTGTAAAAAGACTAAAGTCCAAAACGGAGGAAATGTATTTTTTTCTTAATTTGTCATGGATTGAACTGTCAGACAAGAAGAGATTATTCGGCCGCGACCCCCTCCTCATCTCTTCTGTTATAATATACCCCTCAATATAAAGTCAAGAAAATAAACAAAAAAATAATAATGCATACTGTTTTCCTTCTTTTGCGGCTTCCGCAACCTTCCATTCTTTATTGTTTGGCCTAGTAGGTCTCGGATGAGCTTCTGGTCTCCTGGACCATGTACACCTGGGAGCCGGGGACCGTGGAGGTGGTGACGAAGGTGCGGTGCTTGGCGCGGATCAGGGACAGGTTGCTCTCGGCGTTCTCGGCGCGGTCCTCGGCGGCCTCCAGCTCGCGCTGGAAGCGTCGCACCCGGGACACGGACTGGGACGACATGCCCTCCTGCGGGCACAATTTGAAGCACAATCAATTAAATACATCTTTCGACTTTCAAAAGTTTCTCGAAGTTCAGCGGAGAACAAATCGTACTTTTTTTCTAAATTTGGGATAATAGGGTATTCCAAGGAAGGTCTGAACCGGAAGAATGAAGAACAAGACGACTTCACTCGGTAGGTCAGGCGCGCGGCAGCTCCGCCTCACCTCTTTCCCTGCCAGCGGCAGTCGTCATGTTCTTCACTCTTCCGGTTCAGAGCTTCCTTGGAGTACCCTATTTGCTCCTTAGTTGGTTTGTAGAATCAATGCAACGTTGTCAAACGTTCAGAACAGTGAAAATGACACAAGAGTTGCTATTTCAACTCGCGTGACGCTCTCTTAGTTCGTTTCATAAGATCGTGGCTTCTTATCTCGACTTCGGCGTGTGCTCTCCACCCTCGTCGTAGCGGTCAACAAGTAGCGCATGACGCTGCTGTAACGCACCTGTTCATTCAGCTGTCGCTTGTAGATGTTGACCTTCTGGGTGGTCTTGTCGAGCATCTCCTGCAGCAGGGAGATGTTCTTCTGGTCCTCCTCGTTCTGGATCATCACCTCCTTCACGTGCCTCTCCTTCTTGCGGAGGATCTTGATGGTCTCCGCGTGACGCCTCTTCTCCTCGTCCAGCTCCAGCTCCAGGTCGCGCATCTGTGGGAGCGAGGCATCGATCACTACTTGACTCGAGGGAAGGTGACAGAATCGATCACTACTTGACCCGAGGGAAGATGACAGAATCGATCACTACTTGACCCGAAGGCTACTGTACTTAATGTGCGTAAAATGAATCCCAGTCCCGGAAAACAAATTAGCCAGAAGACTGCTCTTCGTCTCTCATGAACAAATAACGTAAGCTAAATTTATATTATGAAATATTTTATGGATACAGTAGCTATAAACGACATTTTCACAAATGCCTACTATCGTACAAATCCACGCATGGATATTAACAACTCCATACTTATACGCGATCTCTCATACACGCTTTGACTGGTGAGTGTGCGAGTGAGAATAAGTAGTCTGACGCGGTGTGATCAGACTCCATCCCTCTCTCACGCCCCTGAGCGAGAGAGACAGAGAGAGACGCAGAGGGGTGACTCACCCTAGCCTCGAGCTTGCTGATGATGCGCTTGCCGCCCACGATGGCGTTGGCCTCGACCTCCTCGAGTCTGACGGAGAGGTTCTTGACCTCGATCTCCAGGGACTTCTTGATGGTCTCGATCTTGATGACGCGCTCCTGTTCCTCGTGCAGCATCTCCACGGTGTGCTTCAGCTCCACCTGCACGCGCTGGTACCGCTCGTCCGCGCTCTGCAAACAAAAGAGGTGAGTTTACTGTAAGCTCCGAGAAAATATGGATTAGACAAAAAAGAGAAACGGATTAAACGTGTACGAACAAAGGTAGGCATTTTTGGGCGGTTTAGTACACGGAAGACCTGGAGCTGTCCCACAAGGACGAGAGGGAGGTCACGAAAACGTCAGAATCTCATCCTGACGTCAAGTTTTGTTGTGTGGCAGTTGCATGCTAATTTGAACAGCAGACATGCACTGTCACTGGGATAGGAAAGGTCCGGAATAAGTAATCAGGGGCCAATTCGCGGAAGGACAGAGCATCGTCTGACCGGTCACACAGTGGACAATGACTTGCCGGACCTCTCCTCTCCCTTCCCTCCCTGACCTATTACAGTATATAAGGCCCGTACACGAGCAGTCGAGAGAACTTAGATAAGAGCTAACAGAGAGTGTAGGGAGCCTTAGGGCCGTTAGTATGTAAGTTCTAGGTTAGGGCCGTAGGGCCGTTTAGTTATAAGTGTAGGTCTAAGGTAATGTAATTCATACTCTAATTAAATATTATCATTAACCTAACCATCGCCATGTCCTTTCTGCACACAAACCCCACCATTCAACAGTTTTTGTGACTCTCTCTCTCTCTCTCGTCCTTGTGTCTCAACGACAGGTCGAAAGAGTTAGGGGTACCTCACTTCCGAAACAAGTGTACACTATCTGGTCACCAGAGACTGAAATGACTGAAAAAGTGACTGGACAAAGAGGCGTACACTGACTTGAGGGTGTGAGGTACCCTTTAAACGAACTCACCCTGAGCTCCTTGGTGGCCTCCTCGTAGTCGCCGGCGAGCCCGCCGAGCTCCTGCTCCAGCTTGGAGCGCGCGGCCGCCAGGTTGACGTTGATGGTGGTGAGCTCGTTGATCCTGCTCTGGGCCTCCTCGTACATCTGCTCGACGGAGCGCTTGGAGCGCATGGCCTGCTCGTAGTTGGCGCGCACCTCCTCCAGCTCGGAGGTCATGGACTGCAGGCGGCGCTGGGCGATGCCGTACTGGTCCAGGGTGACGGCCAGCTGCCGCTGGGTCTCGTCGTAGTGGGCTTGCAGCTCCTGAGAGCATAAGGGTAGGTTAGGTTAGGTTAGGTTAGGTCTCACTTGAAATTTTTATCACTCTCACTCTTCGTTGCTTTCGCTTAATCGTCATTTTGAACAAGTTCACTGTACTAAAGATACGACTTTTGGGGAGGCTTTCTCGACAAACAGGTGAGAAATAACAGCCAGTTTTAGAATTTTTGGGGGTCATTTTGAGAGCTATACTAAAATGATCAGAACACGTCTTAAATAAACTTCTACAAAATCCTCTAAACGAGCCCCGAAAATTTTGTAACTGGTGGTACTTTACCCCTGTCTCTCGGGAAGAACTCGACGCAAAACTGGTATTATTTTTAACTGTTTTTATCAGTCGAATTCGCGCATGACTTAAACATTTGCTGTATTGCGCTTGGGTCCGAGATACACTCTCAGCTCACGCAACTGACTTTCGATAAATAGCATGCGAACTTTTTAAAAACGTTAAGAATACTTGGACGAATTATAAAGTATTGTAGGCATCATCACGGCCGTGTAGATTGTTTTGGAGTTGGCTACTCACGGTGAGCTGGAGAGACTGCTTCTTGATGGTCTTCTGGAGCTCCAGGTTGTTCTTGTTGGCGACGTCCAGGGACATCTCGAGCTCGGTGATGGTCATCTGGAACTTCTTCTTGATGCGGGTCACCTCGGTCTTCAGCCGGGTCTCGGCCTCCACGACGCGGGCGTTGAGCTGCTCGATCTCGATGGCGGTCTGCTTGCTGTGGGGCACGAGAGAATGGATGCACTCGTAAGAAAAGTGTCGCAACTTTACGAACAAAGTTGGTACTTTCTTTTTTGATCACGGAGACTTTTTAAATTTACAACGCGTTACTTCTTGGGTCGAATGGCACAAAGCCAACTGGCAATGACTAGCTCTTGAAAAAAATTAGTCCACAATTTTATCGACATTTAATAAATGTAAATGTAGATAGGAACTTTAAAAAGGTGCTGTGGACTAACGAAGACCGTCTTTGTAAAATTGTAAAATTATAGGAGTCTTTTTGCAATGTATAGTTTACAATGGAATGAATTATGTCTGGTTTATAGTGGCAGCTTCAGTCTATGAGCTTGCCACAAAATGTCAGTTCTCGAGACGACAGTTTGATTGCACAAGTGAGTTCAACGGTTCTGTGCTGCGTTATTCATTCGATTATAAAATTCAAACATTTGCTCTATGATAAACGGGCATCCGACTCGCCCAAACACACGAGCATTGAAGTCCAACATTCATCGAACTCAAAAAAGATGTCGAACTGACGTTAACGGACGTCTTTCTCTTTTAGATTTTGGACTTCCCTATTCTGCTTGGATTCTAACTTCGTCCCGGACGGTATTCATTATTGCAGTGACGCTCCTCGATGCCAATTTTTGACAGGGAAGGCACGCTTCCGCTCCCTGGCAATAAACATCTTAGCCAAGCCGAGATTCGAACCCGCGTCCCAGGAGTCCCAAGAGACTGCCACTGCCAACCCAAATAGACTCGTCACGTCGATTGTGACGCAACGCGTGGTCTGATTGGCAGTGCGTCCGCTGTATGACGAGGAGAGAAGAGACCGTTTGGCAGGAGACGAGACGCGAACACGAAGCGCATGTTTCAGAGCTCACTGCGACGGTGCTGCGCTCTGGTGGCAAAGAGCAAACAGCAACGACGAAAATAGAGCGACTAAAAGCCCGGCAAGTAATAAGGGCGGGCTGGGGCGGGGCGGGGCGGGGCGTGGCTTCCACCGCACTCACCCCAGCCAGTTAGATGAACTTCTGTCGAGCGGTTCGTCAATTTGGAAAATTGAGTTATGACACGTGAATATATCCGCAACTGAACATGTAGTGTTGTTAATACTGAAATAATATTATTATTATTATGATTATTGCACAGTAGGGGGTGGATTTGGGCATTCAGGGATGGTCTATAAACAACTGAGGGAGATTTGTCGACAATCAGACTAGTCAGCAGTGATGATATTAGAAGGTCCCTGTCTCTAACGATGAGAGTATGGACCGCCGGCTGCTGCAGTTGATGGAGGAGGCAAGGCGCTCACACGGCACTTTTCAATGTTATCGCTACGATATACATTCTGCAACCCATGTCCATTTCAGTGCACCACACTCAGTAAGCCAGTGTTTCCGTGATGATGGTACATCTCCCCGTCAAGTCTCTCTAAGAGGTGGTGGCCTTCGGGATGGAGACAAAGCGCTGACGAAATGAATGGGTTCTGAGACGAGTCGCGTGCATTAAGACTGAAGGCTGAATGCATTCTTATTTCAGCCAGTGATACCAACAGGACCTCACAAATTGGCAGTCAAGGCGGTGAGCCGAGAGAAAGCTTGCCAAGCTGCCAAGATGACACCTATCCTTTTCGAAATGCATGAAAGGCGAGCTGAGCAGCTGCCAACGCAACGCTTTAAGATTATAAAGTGCACACTTGTTTTCTTTTACTTCACACACTAAGTTACAGGAAGCGCAAGAAATTACGCCAAAAATAAACCGAAAGAATGACGCTTAGTTTTCCTAGTAGTTATTAAGAAAACGCATAATGTTTCTATGACATTACCAAGATCTTGCGAGATCGCGCTATGTTTTAAATAAAAATGGACCAAAGAGGTCAGTGAAGAGTTGCCAGTCTCAAACCTAAAAGGGTCGACATCAGCGCAACTAGAAAAGTACAAATTTGACTTTGAACTTTTGGTATTTCTACCCCTTTCATCTTTCTGATCGCTACCCCTTCGGATTTCTCGACCTGTGCGGCCATCATTTAGGTTCACGAAAATCAACCATCAACATTCGTGCGTGTATATGACGTTTATTTTCGTGCTCCGATAAAACATTGCGCACGTCATTTCTTTGTAAGATATTTGCACGGATCGACAGGGATTTTCCGGACTTCCGGAGGTCAGGCTTTATGATTCCCTACGCAACACGTTGCCCTCCCGCCACGCCAGGCCACGCCACGCCACGCCACGCCACGCCACGCCGCGCCACTGCACCTGGTGCCTTCGAGCAGCTCATGGGACTTGACTTGGACGCCGCGGAGGTCTCTCTTGAGCCCGTCCAGGGTGAGCACGATGTGCCGCTCCTCGACGCGCGTGGTCTCGTTGGCCTCCTCCTCGGCGGCGGCCTCGAGCACGGCGAGGCGGCGCGCCCGGGACGCCACCACGGCACGCTCCCGCCGCTGGTCCAGGCCGAGCGCGCTGGCCGACCGGTCCAGGCCCAGCTTCCTGGAGCTCTCCATCATCAGCATGCCGGCGATGGCCCGCGCCGACCTGCCCTGGAACTCGTTGGTCGGCATGGCGACGGACGGCCCGGGCGGCTAGAGCGCGGAGGTCGACGCCGTGCTCCGAGACGCGCGGTGCGGGACCAGACTGAGGGCGGAGGGAGCACGGCAGTGTCCTGGCCCGGGCCTGGCACGCGCTGCTGGTGCAGCTTGGCGTCGAGCAGGCTCGCCGTCATGCCAGGCCGGGCCTAGAGAGCCTACAAGGAGAGAGGCGACAACTGTCATGGCGGCTGCCGGCCTGGGACCCAGCTGTGTCCGCTCTTCCCAGCACCCTCACCGCGCGCCCAGATAGCGGTGCCCTGCGCGTGCGCTGTCCCCAGCCGGATCCCAGCGGCTGCCAGGACCTCTGCCGCCATGACAGTTGTCACATCTCTCCTTCCAGGCTCTCTAGCTGGGCCAGGCCGGGCTGGGGCCCCACCGAGAGCACTGCACCGCCAGCTGCTCGGCCCGGCCCGAGTCAAGCCGAGGCACGCCCGAACTCGCCGATCCGCCCTCGCTTGTTGCAGGCTTGTTGGAGGCTGCACGGGTCTCTGTGAGGCTGATAGTAGCCTCGCGGCAGGTCCTCCCCTGGCCATGGTCCACGTACTCCGGCGTAGCTGGACGAGGAGCAACGCGGAGACAACCAAAGCGCGGAACCTTCTCTGTCTCTGCCTCGCTCACTCTCATTCACTCACTCTTACTCACTCTCACTACTCATTTACCCTCACTAGTTTCAAGGGCTATCTGCGATGTGCGGGGCGGGGGGCTGTTCGAGTAGCCTTCAAACAAACGCCCCATTCGACTATCTCCAACCCTATACGCCAAGAAACGTCTGCCTTTAAAACTTTTACCACTGACAGTGAGTAGAGATTTAAATCACTCAGTCACGAACGTATTTTTGATCCAAATCGTATGCAACTCTTTCGTCGAGGTTGTTTTAAGCCCCCGTCCTAACTAGCCCAGAGGGCTGAATAGAGTAGACGACACGTGCCGGGCCACGTGCCACGTGCCCTTCACGCCCTTCGGAGGGCTCCTGAATGGTGGCGGAGATAATGAGCGGTCTGCCCGGTCCGATCCCTATCTCATCCCTCAACGAGGGTGGGAACAACAACAACGATGAGGACTATAACGACAACAACAACAACGAAGACGACAAAAACAACAACAAAAACACCAAGCCACGGCGTTTAGCCGCTTCAATATGGCGTCATTAGTACGGTGCGGAACTTCCGATAGTGTGGTAGACGATGCTGTCGAGCTTCATGCAAGGCATTCAGAAGGAAATGAACACGAAAAGACAGCAATTTGAGAGATAATCATACAGCCGGGCTGCAGCCGACTGCTTCACGAGTACCAATCAACGAGCTGAGGGGCAAGGTGCGTACGATTAATCAATGGAAGCGCCCCCTTCCTCCCCTCCTCGTTACGCCCCTGTCGCTGGCGCTTTGAGGTCTGCCTGTTGCTTGGGGTGAACCATTCCGTCAAGCACAGCCTCGCGTTGTGACCTGCGCCGCCTCGGTGGTTTAACTCAAGGACAGAGGTAGCTGCTAGGAAACTACTGGACTGGACTGTACTTCACAGCGGTAGCTTCCAACACCACTGCAGACAAGCACCAGTCGCCCCTAGAGGTAGCTGCTTGGAAACTACTGGACTGGACTGTACTTCACAGCGGTAGCTTCCAACACCACTGCAGACTAGCACCAGTCCCCCCTAGAGGTAGCTGCTTGGAAACTACTGGACTGGACTGTACTTCACAGCGGTAGCTTCCACCACCACTGCAGACTAGCACCAGTCCCCCCTAGAGGTAGCTGCTTGGAAACTACTGGACTGGACTGTACTTCACAGCGGTAGCTTCAAACACCACTGCCGTCCCCCTTTCTACTCCCTGAGAGTATTAGGGTATCATGGATGTTGTCACACAAAAAATACTGCGCGTTAAGATTGAAACAAAAAAAAAGAAAAGAAAAAGACTGACAGCTGTGGCCATATTTTGTAATGTCTTGTTTCGGTTACTTGTTATGCGATTGCGGTACTATAAGGATATTATGCCGGCACTATTAGGATATTTGTCCTCGTTTTCCTGCTGCCGCTGCTGTTGCTGCTGCTTCTACTGCCGCAGCGCTAGGTCACAAATAACACTCTATTCCTGGAGTCAGTCCCCCGCGCTCGCGCGCATAATAAATCGCTATCGACGAGTCATGTTAGTCGCATTGAGGCTCCGATCGGTACCTGACGGGGAGGCTGCAGGGGAGAGAGTCAACTCGGCCACGTGACCACTCCTCATTGGTCGCAGCGTAGCTGGGGACAATATATCAGTCCCAGCCCACATGGCAAATCAAATCGCAGAGGAAACATTTATAACATCCACCGAAAATAGATCTTTATTTAAAAATGTTCTGGCGATACGAATACAAATACATATACGACATCAAAAGCACACCTTCCGCGATGAAAATGAGGTCAGAAAGCGAATTCCTTGCCCTTCTTTTGAACTCGGCGCGCTCCGGTCGATACCGGCTCCTATTCCGATATTTACATTCCTCTTCAAGTCTACCTTCTCGCTGCTTAGCGCGCGCCGCGCCACGCCCCGCCACGCCCCGCCGCACCCCGCCACACCCCAGTGCGCACCACCACCACGCCCTCACTCCACGAGCCCACTATCGGCGTCCGGGCCACCGGTGACCACTGCGCGGTGCATTGCCGTGCACCCTATGCCCTTTCGTAGGCACACCCTACACTGTGTTTACCGTGCACCCACAAACGATGAGTACGTGTCGACTCCGGTCTAATTGGTTTACACAAGTGGCCCAGCGACTGTCCGGACTCCCCAGCCACTTACACGTTGACGATCCGTAGATGGACTGTCATTGGCCGAGCGAGGCGAGACCATGCCCTTCCCTACCCTTCCCTACCCAGCCCAACCCTGCGCTGCACTTCCCTCCCCTGACCAGCCCTTCTCTTCCCTTCCCCGCCATGCCCTCCCCTGCCCTGCCAAACTATAGCCTACGTCCTGCCTATGCCGCGCCCTCAACTAACCCTGCTGCGCCCTCCCACCCGGAGTGTCAAACTGACGTCAAGAAACGACTTAAAAGTGGTAGAGAACTAGTTTAGAATGCAAACAATTGAGGAAGGCCGGTAGGCTATGTTACTGAGAGCGGACTGAACTCCTTGGCCTTGAGGTATATAATTATCGGAGAAGCACACGCGAGGCGGTGGCCCCGCCCCACCCCGCCCCGCCCCGCCCCACCCCGCCCTATCGCTCCCTGCCGGCTACAGCTGTGTTCCTCGTTGCCTCAGAGTTGCCAACCATTTAGGCAGGTATCCTCCTATTGTTCTGCCATACAGAAAGTAGTATAGTCTGCACGCGCCTGGGTTGCCGTACGTGACGTACTGAGGGCGCCTAGTAAGTACACCAATCTCACTAAAGGTAATGGCGACCTTCAATGATGTGTTCCAATGCGTCGTCTCTATCGAACGTGCTGACCATTATCGAGGAAGTGATCGACTCAAAGAGGGACGGAACAGGGGGGGGGGGGAAAGAGAGAGAGAGAGAGAGAGAGAGAGAGAGAGAGAGAGAGAGAGAGAGAGAGAGAGAGAGAGAG
>CABIKL010003385.1:0-11019 GCA_902196195.1 Aptinothrips rufus | reverse complement strand
GAAATTGCACGATCTTGTGCCCAGAACCCCCCCCCCCCCTCCTCCAAAAGTGTTGACGTATTTTATGGACGGCCCCCGAGGCGAATCAAGAAGCAAATCTCGTCAACTACTACTGTTAGCTGCGCTTAAACAAGACGCGTCAGGATAGGGGAAACACATGCAAGCGACAGACAGGGCCGCTCGGCAGGGCCAGCCGGAAGGAGCACGCGGCAGGCACACCCGGCATACACCTCATTCCGCGGAGGGTTGCGAAACGAATTCGACATTTCTCGCGAAACGAACGTCGTTGTACTACGTTGACTGCCCTACCTTCGAATTACTCCCCAGAGGCATACGATCGCGTCTCACCCCCAAACCACCTCTAAAGGCACCTAACTGGCCCACGACCTAAAACCACCTCGTCGGCGGCCGCAGTGGACAATGTGTCCGTGCCTGCCGTGTATGTTTTCGGCTGTTTTTTCTTCTTTTTTTTTTCTTCCCCTTAGAGTTGAATGCGTAGTGAGCATGCTGTGTATTTATGCGGGGTCGCAGGATTGAGGTCGCAAAGGTAAAGCGGGGGTGGTGGTTGGGGGTGTAGCTTTGTGTGGCGTGGCGTGGCGTGACTTTGGCAGGACTTTGTAGGGCCGGACGGACTCGGCGAGTGATGGGAAGGGCGTGGTGGGATGGACTGACAGGCAGTTCCCAACGCCCCCCCGCCCCCCCCCCCCGTACTCCCTCCCCTTTACCCCCTCCCCTTCCCCTTCCCCCTCCACTCATCCACTCAAAGCCGTGTTTGCGAGTGAATAATGTACCCAATGCGAGAGATGGACAGTCGAAGCACGGGGATGCCGCGCCTCGCTTGTTCTACTGTGATGAGCGGCTGACCAATCTGATCTCATGGATTCCAAGATCCATTCAGCACTTTTGGAACTCAATTAGGTGTACTACGTTCACTTACTAGCTCCCGTAAGAGATTTTTTAATGTGATACGTGTCTACGTGTGTGACACGAAAGTTGCACGTTTCTTCGTGTATGACACTGACGTCACACACAAACAAGTGCAATACAAACTCAACAGTCATCAGTATATATACGTTACGAGGCATGACTTCCATGTCACACACGTAGCAAAGTATCAAAGAATCTCATACGCAAGCAGGTATGTGAATGTAATACACGTGAGTTTACATTGCAGTCAATCACGTTACTAACCGATCCACTCAGATCTGCCAAACCACAGAATCTGGGGCAACCGGAACCAGATACCAAAGGGGGAAAGCATATTTTTGAAGGTCATTGTGAGACTTGTTTCAAAGCGTTTCGTAGCTTTGCTGATAATTTTGAGATAGGTCCCAAAATGACCGCCAAATATATATTTTGAAGAGTAATGGCCCTACTTTGGGCCACTGGCCCGCCTAATTCGAGCCACCCCCTTTAAATTACTTGCAGGCTTCTTCAGGTCCCAGGCGACAAAAAAATCAAAGAGTTTACAGTGTGAACTTTAAAATTTCAGTGGCGTTTGGAATCGAGAGTTGCCCGCAAATGATTTTAAGGGGATGGCTCAACGTAGGGCCAGTGGCCCAAAATGGGGCCATTCCTCTACCGAGGTTTCTGGTTTCGGTTGCCCCAGATTCTGGGTTTTCGTTGTGTCCTATGCATATTGTTATTATGTACAAAATGTTTGCGCGCCGCATATTAACTTTCTGCCGTGCAGATCGTGGCGGGGTTCACTGCTAGAAAAACCCATATAATTTACTACAGGAAAGTCTGGTCAATAATTTGCCCGGACGCTCCGTACCAAGGAAAGTACAGAACCTCTGTCCCATTTTCAGTGGTATCGGTGCATACTTTCTTATAGAATGTACAGAAAATTGGTACAGAATGCCCATACATTACCCAACTTTCTGTACATTTTCTGTGGTGACTTTACAGATTTTTTTCCAGTGTTCGTGGCGGGCTCAAGGGAGCGGACACACATTATTTGCGGTGGCCAGCAGGTCAAGGCAGAGCAGGGCCGTGGGCAGTCTAGTCGGCTGGATCCTCGCTTTACGCCTGCCTCATTGACACGGCAGATTGCACAGCTTTCCCTGGCGGGACGAAAAATACTGTCCTCTGGCTTAATATCGGGCTGGCGTGGCGGAAGCGCCGCTAAGCCGTAACCCCCCACCCCCCGCGTTTCCCCTCTCCCCTTTTAATTCTCACTGCGGCAGGTCTGTGACCAACTTGGTGGTGGTGAGCACAGTTGTCGGCTTGCCAATGAATTCTCCGCCCAGACGGGCTTTGGTTATCGCTCCAGTGCTCTGATCAGTCGTCGTTTTGTGACCTCGCGTTGGTGAGAAAGACATGTCGCAAGCAGATTCGACCGAAACGCCTTTTTTTTTTTTTTTTTTTTTTTTTTTTTTTTTTTTTTTTTTTTTTTTTTTTTTTTTTTTTTTTTTTTAAATTTGCCGGTGCAGGCAAGTTTCTTTTCAAGCTTGGAATAATGAGAAGTGCGGAAAGAATGAGTGATTGCTCCCAAATCTTGTAAAGTACAGGACTATCTCTGTCTCAGTCTCTCTCCTGCTCGTGGACCGCACGGCAGTGAATGGAACCTGGCGGGGTCACGGCGGACTGGACTGTCTGCTCCCGGCGGAGCCCTCTTAATTCTTTCTGCGATCATCTCCTCCCGATGGAAATCGTCCTGTTCCTGATTGGTCACGGAAGCGAGTTTCCTCGTGTGACAGCCGTAACCAGGGGTTCATCTATAAATCACGTGATCCCATTTTCGTGATTCCTCCCCCTATAGTCCATTGTGATCTTAATTTAGACGGAAATCAGACTGTAAAAAGAGATGGGAACATGCTCGCAGGATTTATGGATGAGGGTGAGCTTCGAATCGGGTTAAAAAACAAAAACAAAAACAAATTGGTAGGAAAGCATTCGATTGTTACGCTCTGGATTTCCTTTGCCGTTGTCGCTATCGTTTTGCTTTGCTGTGCACCTCTGGTGGTTAAAGCCCTCGTCAGCGGTTTAAAACAGTAACTACCCCTCTTTCAGGCTGTCTTCTGACCTGGAAAACCTGGAGAACCTGGAAATGTCAGGGAAGTCGGTGGCACTAGAAAAATCAGGGAATTCGGTGGCACTAGAAAAATCAGGGAATTGTCAAGAAATTAGAAAATAAAAAAGGCCAATTTTCTGAAAGAACAAAAACGCCCTTTTGCCGGCCACTTCAGCAGGCTGAGTCGCGAATTCGTCTGATTCTGTGTGGCTGTAGCGTAGGCCGCTGGCGCGCCGCATAACGCTATGAAATGTGAGGAAAAATCACTCGTATTGCACTATAAAACCTGGACTTGTCAGGGAATTTTATTTTCGAGAGTCAGTGGACACCCTGCTCTTTTGAAAGCAGCAGCTCATGCTTGGTGGGTGGAAGGCAGTGCGGTGCGGAGTCCGGTGAATGAGGGCGTCCCCCGCGCTTGAGCACGTCCCACGTCTACTTTTCAGCAGTGAGCACATCCCGCCCCGCCCCGCCCCGCCCCGCCCCGCCCCGCCCCGCCCCGCCCCACCCCGCCACGCCCAGTCCGCCCCAACCCGCCTCGCCATGCCACTCCACGCCACATCATCCCTCTGGTCGGAAGATGAATCCATCCTGGTGAGGCCGCGCCGGGCCGCGCCGGGCCGCGCCGGGCCGCGCCGGGCCGCGCCGGGGCACAGGGCCGAGAGCAGGGCAGAAACATCGTGCAGGCTCGGTCTGCGGTCTGCTCTGTTCTCGTGGTTAGGGGTTGGGGGCCGAATTGGGCGGGGCGGGCCGGAGCGCGGAGAGAAGGGTATTCGCCAGTAGTACGACCATTCTTCTTCCTAATTAAACACTCGGCTGAGCTACGTTTCTAATACCGTACGCGTCCCAAGAATTTTTTTGTGCTGTGTAGTATATTAGACCTTAATCCGCCAATGTACACATCCCTGATTTAAGAACTAAGTTGTGGTTGTGAAACGAAACTAGGAAAATTGTTCAACGTAGCATTGTGTTATGCATTCGTACTCGTGGCAGGGTCCGTGGGTCCGTGTATTCCAGCGGAAGCCGATTGAAGTAAAGAAATAAGAACTTGTGCCCACTGCTTTTCTCAGTGGGTCGGCGTGGGGCTGTAAGCATGAGCAGCGAGCACAGTTCCTTATTTAACTTCTGTACAACAGGCACAATTGTGAATAATGACGTTTGCTCAGTGATTAGCGCGATAGGCTCGTTTCAGTTCGTACTGAACATTTTTACGGCTCTCAGTCGACCTCAAAGCAGTTCATCAGAACGGGCTGCCTCGAGCCACTGACTGCCAACCTCTACGTTATTATTATTATTATTATGGTTTGTGCCAACACGTGTAGATCATGTCTGCGTCTTGAGGTTGCTTGTCTCACCTGATGGTGCTACAATGACGCTTCAACGACGGAGCAAAGAAACAAAGCGCAAGAAGAGTCGTTTTCTTTCTTGAAAAGTGTTGCTGTGTACGCTCATTACATTCTCGGCATTGCAACGTGAACGTGCTCCGAGGGATGTCTCTCTAATTAAATGAGCTGAATAAAATACCACGTTGCATTGTCGCTGTTTGTCATTTTTGACGACAATCTTTATGCTCTGCTTCTTCGCAATCCAAAAATTTATCACATGCCTCAGAGATTAGTCATCGCTCAACCAGCTCGTAACTCGTAGCTGTTGATTTCGACTGTCATTCTCTAAAATAGGCCTAATCTAGGCCCGAGCATAGCGTTGCGTCGCATTCTTTTCACACTGATAGTACGTGAGCTGAGATAATGTCGAGTTCCTGAGCTCCTGGTGATGAATCCAGTGATCGACGGGGAACATCTGTGCGGGGTTATCATTGCTGTCACGGCCGAGCGGATTCGCTGTTGTTCCGCTGCGCTCTCCTCCTCTCTTCGGCGATCCCAGTCTACTCCGCCCCCCCTCCCGCCCCCTCCCACCCCGTCCCCGTTCCTTCGCCTCCTTCACCTGCAAACTCAACAAAGGGCCGTCTAAGACAATGACGGCAGCCGCTCCTGTGTCACTTCGGTCTCCTGCTCTGTCCGGTGGCGTTCGCTACGCTGCGGTCGATAGCCGATGGAGCGCCCCGCCCCGCCCCGCCCCGCCTGGGAGGGTTGCTGTCGCCCTCCCGCGGCGCGGGTCGGGTCAGCTGGGCTGTCAGGGCATCACTCGCCGAAATAAAACGACACCGCAGAAGGATTGCTTGCCATCGATAAGTTGTCAAGGGGTGCATGTTAGTGCTGTTATTTTAATTTGCTTTTATTTGATCACGGAAGATCGAAAACCATGTGAAATTATAGAGGAGTTATTAGCGAAGGGAAAAATTTACAAACCAAACAAGGACTGATATGCGAATAAAAAGATACCTACATGTGGAAAGGAAAAAGTCCGCGAATCGGACCGCAAGCCTGCATACCTGCGAGCGTATTTCCGTTTGAAAATAAAAGAATGTAGTTGCGTATGATCACGCCACCTTGTTTCCAAATTGGCCAAAAATGATGAAGTGCTAAGGAACTACCTTCCGAGCAAAGCATACACTTGTGCGATGCCAGCAATGCGACTCCGTTTTAGAAACTTTCAAGTAACTGATGTTGTGCAACAACTTCAGGGACTCGTTAGTCCCTCTGCTGGCATGTCTCAGGGGCAGGGGTCATCCATAAAGGACGTCCGAGTAAAATCGGTCAGCTTTGACCCCACACCGGTGGGAATGTTCTGGAATGTTGCCTACTTCCCCGTGCATTTAGATAGGCGGTCTGATTTGCTGTTAGACTCCTCCGCCACTATAGACGCAGACGTCCTTTGTGGATGGTCCCCTACCCGGTGGCTCATCGAGGTGGTCATGAGGGCTCGCACCGCGCGCTCTGCCTCGTCAGGTGTACCAAATCATTGCTCTTCCTCCCATTGCATTGAATGGCCCATTAAGGCGGGGCTCACTGGAACGCATTCCGACCCCAAGAGTACCAGCAACAGTACTGTTGCCTGGCGTGGCGTGGCGTGGCGTGGCGCTCCGTGAACTCTATCTCGTGAAAGCCCCGATATCTACCTGATTGAACGACCTCTTCCTACGCCCCGCCCCGCCCCGCCGCCACGATTCAACGAGTTCAACGACTGCGCCAACCTGGCCAGGACTAGACGGACGCGGAGCACGGCATAGGATCCCAGTAACCAGCGCCACGCCACGCCACGCCACGCCACGCCACGCCACGCCATGCCGCGCCACGCCCCGGAATACCGAAGGGCTGATGCTTGTAAACTCGTCGTCCCGTAACATCTAGTAAATCACCGATATGATTTCGCGCTCGAAGGAAAAGACTGATTGAATGACAACTTTTGCTTATGTATTCCATTCCGAGCTCAAGTCAGATGAAGGGTCTTCTTCCTTCAGACCGTACGCGGACGGGTTGCGTACTGGCGTTATGCATGAAATTGAAATGTCTTACTGGTAATTGTGCTCTGTGATCAACGATCCCGAGGATTGCTAGTGCTTGTGCTGTCGATGCGGAGTGTGGAGGGGCAGTGGGAAAGGGGGCAGGCGGCAGCGGGAAGGAGGGGGGGGGGTAGCCCATTCAATCGCTGTACACCTGTTTTCGTCTCACACGGGAATGCGCTGCATCACCTCAAGGCGGCGGGCCGGACAGGACAGCCCAGTAGCAGTCCGGCCTGGAATCAGCACAGTAGCAGCACATTAGCAGGGCCGCGGCAGGCAGCCAGCCAGCCAGCCAGACAGGCAGCCAGCCCGGCAGCCAGGCAGGCAGGCAGGCAGCCGGCCAGGTAGTACGCGGGACAGTCATGGGCTGGCGCGTTTGTTCCGCTCCCGCTCCCATTCGAGTCCATAGGAGTCCTCTCTGTGGATAGAAGTGTTCGGATCCATTCGAGCAGGGCCCAGCCGCGCACAGCAAGTCCTCCGTATCCTCGCATTGAATCCTGTATCGGCCTAACTCTGTGGCTCTCTGCTCGGCTCTGCTCGCCTCTGCTCGGCTCTGCTCGGCTCTGCTCGGCTCTGCTCGGCTCTGCTCGGCTCGTCTCGGCTGTCTGTGGGATTACCAGAACACGCAGCGCTGGGACAGCAAGTAGTCGAGACCGTGGGAAATGTGTCCTTACTAACTCTGAGACGCGCCGCGCCGAGTCGAGTCGAGACGAGACGGGCCACGCCAACAACCTCTTCTCTTGTCAGTGACTCGTTGCGCGTGCGAGGCACGGCGCGGCGCATCGCATTGTGACGTCATCGTCGACGAATTAAAAATCTCAGCGGCGCGATAAGGACTTGAAAGCCTAAGCAGGCGATGACACGCGCGATGCGATGAGATGCGCCGCGCTGCACGTCAGCGGAGGTCACGCGAGGGAAGTCCATCGAGGAACTTCAGCTCACGTCAACAGCGTCCTCGCCCCGTCCCCCAAAAATAAATAAAGGTGCAAACGAGGCACAGTAAAGTTTGATAATCGAAAGTTTGCAGTAGTTACAAACATTTGAAATAAAAAATGGAGAAATTAGCTGAAAATTGCTTCAAAAGAGATATTTAGCAGTTTTAAAAAAAATCTATTGAATTTCACTAATTTTTGTATTTGACAAATTTTGTGATTAAATAGAACAAAATTGTCACTAATTCTAGTTGTGTTTAAAATTTTGGCTAAGTCCGAACAAATAAAAAGTTATTAGACGTTTAGAGTGTGAGTGATCGTTATTGTCCAACATAATGGCGGCACTCAGAGGGCGCCTGTGAGGTAGGCATGCCTGCCACGCTGCCGTGTCGAGCTGGGCTGCCTACCCCAGCCTTATCAGGCGTCCAGTAGCCGGCCTGGCCGGGCCGGGCCGGGCCGGGTCGCGCCGCGGCGCACGTATCGATTGACTGCTCTATATTCCGACTGGACTGAGCAGGCAGTGGTTTGCTTCTCTGCGTCCGGCGTCCGAGAGCCTGCGGATCCCGATGGTTCACTTTTCACGTTTCAGTCTTTGCTGCGCCGCGGTATAACGGACGGAGGAGGTGCTGTACCGAGCTGGACTGGAGCAGCAGCACCACCCTCCTCTCCTCTCCTCTCCTCTCCTCTCCTCTCCTCTCCTCTCCTCTCCTCTCCTCTCCTCTCCTCCTCGCCTCTCACCCCTCCCCTCCTCTCCGTACCTCTGCAGCCTACAGCCGGCTCGCCGCGAGCAGGACGTGTCGTGCAGACGAAGTGCCCCCCTCACCCCTTTCCCCTTCCCCCTCCCCCCACCCCCGGGTCCCAGTACCCACCCCTGGCCGTGGCTCGAGGCGCTCAGCAGAGATGCACGACTTTTCCGGCAAAGGAGTTCGCTAGATGGGAGCAGAGCTCGGCGTGCACACAGTCCACAGCGGGGCGATCATGGCATTGCTCGCTGCAGCAGGACTTGATTGCTGCTATCTGCTATCGGGGACAATAGCAAGCAGCAGCAGGGCTCCTCCTGGGGTGGACGCACGAAACACAGCTGGGTCAGCAAACTGTCATAGTTGACGCCATTATGACGTCATTTTTCGTCACCAGGCTGACTCCAAAGTGACGGAAAATGACGTCATCATGAACGTCACCTGACGTTTTGCTGATCTGTGACCTGCGGGGACGTGACGTGCCGCCCGGCGGCTGTCCAGAGGAGCTGGTTTTAACGAAGACAGACCCTTATGGTGGTTAAACCGCGCCGAGCTTCATACGCGTCGCGGGGATTTGACTTTTGTTTGTCGAGGCTATGCGCGCTGGGCTTGATCGTCGGTGCTGCGTGCTCCGAGTCTTCGCCCCGCCCCGCCCCGCCCCGCTCAGCACGATTCACCGCTAATGTCCGCCCGCGGGGTTAAAGTCCTCTTCTAACCTCCTCCTCCTCCGAGACGGTGCACTGCGCTGCGTGGGCAGCTCCACCGTTGCGGCCTCAAGAGCACATGCTTCGCGCTGCTTCTCGCTGCTTTGCACTGCTTCCCGCTGCTTTACACTGCTTCGCGCTGCTACCCGCTGCTTCGCACTGCTTTGCGCTGCTTCGCGCCGCTTCACACTGCTGCGCGCTGCTTTCCGCTGCTTCGCACTGCTTTGCGCTGCTTCCCGCTGCTTCACACTGCTTCGCGCTGCTTCACACTGCTTCGCGCTGCTTCCCACTGCTTCGCACTGCTTCCCGCTGCTTCGCGCTGCTTCGTGCTGCTTCGAGCTGCTTCGCGGCAAGGAAAGGTTGCTGCTGCTGCTGTCATGAAGAGCGAACAGCGAACACTGCTCTGAAATGACTTGAATAAGCCCAGTGAGTTGACGAGAGTCTGTGCGGCGGGCGGGTGCAGGCGAGGTGCGGGTTGGTGGGGGGGGGGGGGGGGGGGGGGGGGGGGGGGGGGGGGGGGGGGGGGGGGGGGGGGGGGGGGGGGGGGGGTACTGGCCTGCGGAGGTTCCTCTTGCCGGCCTAGGAGCATAAGCAGGCCGTGTTAGGAGCGGACAAGTGAGATATGAGAGTCTGGTCCGTGCGGGGCTGTCTGTGGGCAGCGAGCTGGCAGCAAGCTGGCAGCAAGGTACAGTACAGTCCCGGTGGGACGAGGCGCTCGCTCTCTAGGCGGTCCAGACCAGCTCGGAACATTCCGTCCTCTCCTCGCCTGCTAGGTCCAGGTTCAAGCCCCATCGTCCCCAGAACACGTTTGACGTCGACAGGTAGTGAAATAGGCCTTATTTCACGCAAACCTTGTCTGCAGGCTGCTCCTGCCCGGGGAGTTTTCATAAGGTAGCGCAGCCTCACGTCGGAACTTTTGTTTGATAAAGTCAGTACGCCGCGCCAGCCCACCGCGCTACCCGGCGTCCGGACAGTCTCATACGGCTTGTCCTGTTTCCCTCCGAGGGAGAAGTAAGTGATTCCTCGGTGTGCGAGAAATTATGCAGAAACGGCCTCAAGCGAGAAGAAGTAGAAACACACTGTGAAAAATAATAATCGTGCTCCAGCGAAATTTAGTGGAAGATATGAAAACGGTGTGACGCTCTGACTGTGAAGTGAAGCGAGTACTAAGCAAAATACTTAATTCCATGGAATGGTGTTTCAATTGGGCCGTGAGCCACCTCTCTCTCTCGAAAACCTTGCAGTAAGGCACTCCTTAAAACTCGCGAGGCGTTATGTTTGCTGCATGGCGCTCATAGTTGGGTGCGATAGAGAAGTGGTGACATTTTCATGACTCCCCATCTGTCCACTAACTCATGTTGCTCACACATGTGATAATGTGACACTTCTCTCGGGGAACGCGACGTGACAGAGAAGGACTGGGGACACTGCGCGTGAGATCGTAACAATTTTAGCCACTAGTCTATTTTTCAATGGTAGTTTTCTGTTCACCAAGACAGGTATTGGGAATACAGGCCATCTGGTCAATTGTCACCGGACCTGAAACGCTGGTAGACTGAAATAAGCACATTCAGAAAACCCAAAACCCAGAATATGGGGCAAATCAACCCAGAAACGAAGGGTGAAGAAAATTATTTGGGTGGTGATTTTGAGACCTATTGCAAAATGGTCAGGAAGCTTAGAAACGCGTTTAAGATTAAGTCTCAAAATCACGCCCAAAAATATTTTTTACCCTTTGTTTCTGGGTTGAATTGCCACAGATTCTGGGTTTTTGTTTTTCTGTGTACTCTTGAAATCTTCATCAAAATAATGTATGCGTCCAGGCCCGCGACCTCCCGGACCCGTGGACGCAGTGGAATGAGGAGAGAAAGGCAGCCCGTCGCCGACGCGCAGCTCAGCAAGAGGACCAGGAGCAGGGGGTAGACGGAGAAGAGGACGTGGACGACCCGCAGCCCGTGTAACGCATGGTGAGCCCTTTCCCTTCACTCTCTCATCCTGCTCACCTAACCCTGGTGCTGGTTGGTTGCATGTCGCATGTTGCATTTTGTTTGGCTGCTACTAACTTGCGGCGGACCCTTACCTCGCGAGTGAAGCCTCTGACGGCGTGGTCCAATGCGGTCTTACTCCCCTTTTTGCTCTGCTCCCAACCATGTCTCTCTCCGTGGAGAGAGTCCCTTGGTTTCCATGCCTGGTGGGGCTTATCACCGTCACGTGAGGTGCTGTCCAC
>CABIKL010003384.1:0-11023 GCA_902196195.1 Aptinothrips rufus | reverse complement strand
AGACCCTGAGTCGAGGCCCGAAGGGCCGAGCCGAGAGCGCCGCAGGCCTAGGTTAGGTGGGAGCCTAGACAGGGACGGAGCGTGACGGGTTGAGCAAGCTAAAATCTTTAGCGAGCTCAGCCTGTTACGCGAAGACACTGTCTGGCGTACACCTAACCTAGTATTACAAACCTTCGAACATTCGAAGTATGTTTCCTCCGATTCGAGGGATTGAGTCTTGCAGGGTTGGTGTTAAAATGTATTTTCTAATACCAATCCATCTTTTCATTGGCCTCTTGACCTCCTCACCCTGATCTTCGAGGACTTTTTGGTCCTATTCCTATGTCCGTGGGGCTACACAATGGAATAGAAATGTGCTTCTCAGATTGCCCTTTCTCTTTCTCTCAAGTGAGCTGGGTACCAGGTTATCTCAAGCTGATGTCTGGAGTGACGTAGGACTTACCTGACTCCAGTTGTCCATTCCCGCACACACTACCGAAATTAGTACGCTTTCGTATTTGTGTACGTTTTGCTCGTACAGTGTAGTGGTGCTTAAATCTTCTGTACGCTTTTTGGCGTCGTGTTGAATACAAACTCGTGCTTACCCAGTGAGAAATGGGTGGTCGAATCCACGTCGATCCGACGTGGATGGTCGATATCGATGGAGCCCATCGAATCCTCGGGATTCTGTACTCAAAATCGACGAGTTATCGACGTCGTCAAAACACCTTTGTATGTGACTATACCTCAGAAAATCATGACACACTCTAAGATTTTGAGTTAAACTATAAGTTTTCATGCATATTACTCTCGTGAACGTAGTTTCAAGAAAAGAAAATGAAGGCGCGGAGGGCGCATCGAATCTCCATCCTTCTCGCTTTGATTTCATCGCCTTACCGCACCGCACCGCACCGCTCGTGGAGAAGTCGTACAAGTCGCACGAACAATGCGATTTGTATCAGCGATCAAGCGTTCACCACCGACTAAAAATATTTTAGGTCCAGTCGCCTGTTATAGACGTTGGCGATCGGGGAAAAAGTGTTCCCCGTCTTCAGGTATAATACTCTCTGCGCGTGACTTGAAACGAGTTTAGGATTAGGAATAAGTCCGACGGCGTCAGATGTTGGAACGGCAAATTCGAATCGACGCCGATTCCACGTCGATTCGATATAGTGCCACTGTAAGTTAATTTGGACCTTCCCAAATATTGAAACACGGAAACAATACGCCCTTGTTTACAGTCGCCTTTTCTCTTTTTAAGTAAAATCGCGTCACACATCGAAACCACGTCGAATCCACGGGGATTCGACGTGACTCTTTCCTGACGAGATTATCGGCAATAGGGCATTGTGGTGTGACCCAAAGTGGATATTTCTGACCGAGGCGAGGAAGTCAAATATCAAACAGGAATATAAATCGAAAACTGGTCGATGGCTCATCGAAGTCGATCATCCCCCGTTGTCGACCCGTCGACGTGGATTCCACGTCGATTCGACCAGTCATTTCTCACTGGGATAGTAGTAGTCGAGCAGAGCGTTTCTCTACACGACCGGTCCTGGTCTGGCTGAGAGCGTTTGCAGCTGGAGGGAGCCGAAGTCAGTGGTTGAAGATTGGTGGCATCCATTCCATATGAACATGGAATCGTCACGAGATCGGAGGATTGAAGAGGAACTTAAAATATTTTCGCAATAATAATCCTATATGGTAACCTTTGCTAAGTGAGACCCTCGCCAAATTTTCTGGTTACTAAAAAATCGCTTTGAGATTTGTCTTAATCATCAGATGCCTTTAAAATGTATGGTTCAGATAGTTTTAATCTACTTATTCAAGTACGCTCCATCACGTCCATGATTATTTATTTTTTGCCAACTAATGTTTAGAGAAAAACGAAGTAAAACCCATGCTACGATACGTCCCCTGTGCCACTGATGAAGGTGTGTTGGCCAATGTATGCGCAGCGCTTCTCTCACCCGAGCACATCCAATGCATGACAATAAAAATGTGGTCTGCCTCACTTATTGAAAAGCTGAAATAATTCTGAGTAAAATTAATTCATAACTACTGGAAACCATCTGGGATAAACCAGGCAATTTAACCTACTTTAATTGTCTCTTAGTCTTAAGTTTGACCAATTTCATTGTTTCATGAAGATTCATTTCCACATAAGCACGTCCGGGTTTGAGGTCATGAAAATGCTGATATGCGGCCACATCGCCACATCACATGCATCTGTAGTCTACGTACAGAAGCTGCTTAGTAGGCAGGGCTTTCGTCAAGACGAGCCCGGACGTCGTCAGTGGTTAATTGCCACCAGATACTGGGTGGTTCATGTGCACTACTTTCACCCTATTTCCAACTGAATGCGTGCACATCTTCGAAGCTTACTTCGTTCGCCATGTGAAATGTAAACCACCGTAGCCCCGCGGCCCACGCTTCTTCAAACGTGTAGTTGGTCTGTGCGCATTATCAGAACGGTAAAAAAGCCGCTTCAAGCAAGTACGCTACGGAAGTGTGTAAGTTACTCTGTTCTCTTTTCTTTTTCCAGTGAAGGGCTGAGCTTGACGGATTGAGCAAACTAAAATATTGCGCATGGTCATTCTGCTCTGCGAGGACACTGCCTGGCGTACACCTGAACGAATTCGACACACATGAGCTACAGCGGACTTGGGGCCAAGATAATCTTATATGCCACGTTGAGTAAATGTGGCTGTGCTGATCTTTCTTCATTCGAAAGAGAACTGGAATTGGTAGGAGGCTACGAGGTACGTCGCAATAGACGCCAGCACCTGATTTAACAAGTAAAAAAAGTACAGATTTGAATAATGACTAGAGTGTCTTAATGTTGAAAGGCTATATCTCCATGTAAAACAATTTTATCTTAATGATGGTTTGCCCAAATTTTACATGAATGATCACTCACAGCCTTCATGGTCGAGTAGTCCAGACAGAAGAGGCCCAGCACGTCACAGCGGTTGTTTTGTCGTGCTATTTGTTTCACGAATTGGCTTACCTAAGAAACAGCGTGACCCTTACAAAGAATCTTGGAGAACTTCATCTGAATGCTCAACGTTTTCGGTACTTACTTCATATTTTACACAGATGTTTGTGTCCGAGGGGTATGCCATGTGCCCTTGCATTTCCTCACTTAGCTTGGTAAACTGCTGACAGAAAGAAGTGAATGAAGACTTACAATCCTGTCCATGATTCTTGATACCATAAGCTATACAAAGGTTGCAACGATTTTTGTAGTCACTCTCATCCCCATATCATCAAATGCACATAAAAAACATTCGTAGGTATTCTATCCTTACTTTGTGCATTTGCCGAGGGGTCAGTCAGTCATGTAATCATGTGTACAAAATTTCGGTTTGTTTTTAACAATATTGCTATTTTACTTCATTTTCCAAAGAAAATAAAGATTACCGAACCCATTTAGTACTGCTACTGTCATAAACAGGCTAAAAACACTAAAATTTCAGCTCAATTGTTGATTTTATTCTTTGTAATTCGATGTAATCAATGTAATCATGTAATCATGTGTACAAATTAAGGCCGACTGACTGACCCCTCGGCATTTGCTACCCACACAGAGCCCAACAAGGTGTAGTTTTGCACGGATATGCCGAGCGGGCCGCTGCTGACCTGCCAGGCGGCGCCTTGGTACGCGCTGCACAGGTACACGAAGTACGTCTCCCGCAGCGCGGCCGTAACCGCGGGGGAGATGTCCGCCCAGGACACGCTGCCCTGGCGGCCGGCGGCGAGGAGCGTGTGCGAGTAGAAGAGCGCCGACTCCCAGAAGATGGTGAACACGTACATGAGCACGGGCCACGCGACGGACCCGTTCACCCGCAGCGCCAGGTCGTGGAGCAGCTGCTGCCGAACTCTCAGCCTCCGCCACGGCGCGACCACTTCATCCAAGTGCGTTCACATCAGCAAGTGGCGCGCGAAAAGAGCATTTTTATCGATTTGTATTTATATCGATTTATTAAAGCCTCATTTACTTCGAGTAATTTAATCAATTCTATGAATAAAGTTTGATGAAATGTTAAATAAACTAACAATTAACGTTTTGAAAACATTTAACTACACTTCAATTAAACTGTATTTACATATTGTTAAATTGAGTAGATTGAACTCCTGAATTTGAAATACATCACATTTTAGTGTGACCTAAGGACCAATATCAATATGCACTTGCTGTGGTCTGCTCACCCGTCTGATCAGTGTCCTGCTGGGCGACTCGCGGGGCAGCCCAGGAGGTATTGCACTCTGTGGAGGCCCTCGAAGCGGCCCTCGTGGTGGCCAGTGCTTGCAGGCAGTCACGGCGCAAGTCCGCACCCAGGGCGGCGAGCACGACAGCGGGGGCTGCGGTCAGCGCGTACAGCAGACCGAAGCTGAGCCCCCACGTGAAGATGAGCAAGACCCACATGGCCGACTCCCACTGCCGCTCCTGCAACGTGGAACATCTTGTTTTCCTAGAACTTTACATATAGCTCGATATAGCTAACGAGGGGCTAGGCTGTTACGTCCCACCCAAAAAAACGTTTTTGTGGTACGGGCTTTATATGAAAGATCTTCAATAGAAATGAGGCTGTGCAAGGTTTGCGCACTGTCCGACAATTTTTTCAACAGTCGCAGACCGAAATTCGATCGAGCGCCGAACGGAGCTACCAGCGTTCGCCATGCCGTGCCTTGGGCGGGTGGAGGGGTGAGTGGATGCGACCTGGTGGTGGAGTGAGTGTGACACTAGGGTCCCTTCTATGGTTTAACGTAGCAACATTAGTGATCGGGATGATCCTGGACCGTATCCTGCTCAATATGTCCGCCAAGGCATAGTCTCAGATTGACGGAAAACGATTGGGAATTTCTGATTTTTTCTTCCTCTCAAATCAAAGCCGTCATATACCCTCTCTAACAACGTATAGTGTGCTGGATTGCTCCGACAGGAACATAGGGAAAATACGGAAACGTGGTTGGATCCGATCGTCCGCCGTTTGCACCGAGCACGCGAAGCTGCTGTGTGTGGGAGTGGTGGTACGGAAACCAGCGGGAGTTCGCGACTTTCTCATAGAGAGAACGCCACCTGTCGGACAAGCCACTAGAACAATCTGTTGCCATTTCAAAACTTCTTGCCCGAATGAAGTTTTTTGGCACGGCCAGACTATGCTGTAACTGCAAACGGGCCGTTGTTTGCAAATTACTGTCAGATTTTGGAATCTCGGAGATGTTCGCAGTTCGCAGTGAGTGGTCTGACAAGGTGGCACGCTCTCTTGTGCGTTAGGCCGAACCCGTACCATACTCTCTTCTCCCCGTGGTAGTTTCGCGTGCTCGGTTCAAACGGCGGCCGATCGGCTCCAACCACGTTTCTCGCATTTTCCCGATGTTCCCGTTGGAGCTATCCGGCACACTATAGTATAGACCTAAGTTGTTGTTGGAAAGGGTATATGACGGCTTTGATCTGAGTATGCCTTAGCGAACATATTGAGCAGGATACGGTCCAGGATTATCCCGATCACTAATGTTGCTACGTTAAACCAGTTAAACCATAGAAGGGACCCTAGGGGCACACTTCACCACCACATCCACTCACCCCTCTAACCGCCCAGGGCACGGTCTCAAACATGGCGAACGCTCGGAGCCCCGTTCGGCGCTGGATCGAAATTCGGTCTGTGCTTGTTAAAAAAATTATCGGACATCGCCCAAACTTTGCACAAGCCTAATTTTTAGTGAAGATCTTCATATAAAGCACGTCCCACAAAAATTGGTGACCAGACCCGCGCAAGTGGGACAGCCTAGCAGGGGCGTCGAATCGGCCCACTAGCCAGTGGGGGCTAAAAGTACCATGCACTGTAAAGAATTATACAGTACCCGTCTTGGGGAGCTCTTCCGCAGAAACAGGGGTGAAGTAACACCAGTTTTGGAATTTTTGGGGGTTATTTTGAGAGCTATACCAAAATGACCAGGACAATTTAAAACGCATTTCTAAATAATCCTCCAAACGAGCCCCCAAAATTTTGAAACTGGTGTTATTTCACCCCTGTTTTGGGGAAAGGCCTCACCAAACAGGTATTATCCTTTACAGTGCACCTAATATGCTGACTGAGGTGGCTTAGGCTCTCTAGTCTCGCCGTCTGTTGTGACCTCTGACCTCGGAGGCTTCGATGGCGCGAGGCCACCAGAAGGTGAAGGTGACACGCACGGCCACGTAGCTCAGCGCGACGAGGGTGGCGGCCAGGAGGCGGCGCCAGGCGCGTGCGGACAGCGGCTCGTGACTGCAGTAGAGCCTGACGGCCTGCAGGGAGTCGCAGAGCGCGTAGCGCTTCCGGGCCACGACGAGGCGGCACAACAGCGCGTAGCTCGTCCACAAAGCCGTGGTGAGCGACATCACGCCGGAGTGCTGCGCCGAGCTGGCCAACCACAGCTTGCACAGCGGTACCTAGGAGGGCAGGGGCGGACCGGGATACAGGTCCGACTACAGCGGAGTGGAGTTTGTGTGATTGCGAGAGAGAGATGCGAGAGCTGGTATCCCAGCCTCTCTGTTTCTATAGTACCCCCACAAACTCCAGAAGCCTGCCTCTCAGCCTCTCGTGTACGTTCCCCGATCAGTCCCTGAACGAGGGTAAATTAGGGGTAAGCTTACATCCGGGCAAAGGTGAGTGCAATAAAGCAGCGTGGAGTACGATGGTGACAACCGATTATACTATACATCCTGAAACTTAAGTTCAGTCCTCTCTCGTGTTGCAGTTATTTTCAAGCTGGGTCCCTTCCAATGCATGTCCAGGTGACTTCCATTCAGATGGATGTGATCGAAAGCATCAGCAAGATTTGAGGGCCAGCTGAATTTACATAGCCCCGTTAAAAATTTACGAAGCTGCGGGAATAAATTACTCGAAGTTTCCGCTTTATTTTGCCGGCGTACGCCTTACCTACGTATTTAATATATGTAACATGAAATGTGTGCATGGACTGACATTTGTACAAGAAAAACCCGTCACAGAGATTGTCTTATGTTTTAAGTTCATTTTTGAGTAGAAAAGGGTTTGTCTTGCTAGGACCCCCTGAGGAGTGGAATATTTAACTTGTATCCTAAATCATGAAGATTACGTAACACAAGCTCTCCACTCCCTCCCACACACTAAATGTATTTGTACAATTTTGTGCGTACGCTTCATTTGCACGATTTTGTGCATGTTATACCTACGCACACTTCTTGTGCAAAATTGCGTACAAAACGAAAAAATCGTACAAATGAAACGTACAAAATCGTGCAAACGAAGCGTACGGTTTAAATTTGTGCAAATTGTTCGCACAAAATTGTACAAATACATTTAGTGTGCACTAGCTTCTCTCCCCGCCCGTGATGAAGCGAGAGGAATGGCGACAGCAGAGCGGGGAAGGAAGTGAAAGGGGCGGCGAAAAGGCTGGGAAGGTAGTAAGCACTCTTTCTTTCTGGATGGTGGATACACATTAAATTCAAGTGATTGAAAAAGCGACTGGCTGTCAATCGGCTTTTAAAAAAAGGCAGCCTATAAAGCAGTCTATGGGACTACCTCGCTCTCGCTCGTTCCCCTGTCTATCACGGTCTCCTCAAATCCCGACTAGTCTCGTACACTCTTAAATCTTTACAAAGTAACGCTTTGCACTGTAAATTACAAAGGATTTTGTTAATATTACAAAGGATTTCGGTTCATATTACAAACTAAAATACTTCGTACCGGTAGATTCACATACTATTTCAGCAGTTTCAAATGCGAACAAAATCCTTTGTATTACGTAAGCCCAAAATTATGTGGAATACAAACTGCTTCCTTCATAAAAGTGTAACTGAACAGTGAGTAATGCGTGGGCACCTCCATGGCGATGACGCAGAAGAGCGGCCACGTGTAAGCCCAGCGTCGCGGCCAGGGTGCGGGGACGGGCCAACCGGACACCGGCAGCAGGCCGAGCAGCACGAACAGCCTGAGCATCGGTCGCCACAGCAGCAGGCAGGCACGCTGCCACCGACTGGGACGCTCCATGCGCCTAGAGCTCTGGCTGGAGGGGCACAGAAATGTCAACTGCGAAATTTCTCATACCGGACAGCAATTCCTCATAGCGGGCTGCTGCAGATAGTCCCGTATACTTGGCCCAAAACCAACCAACCAACGAACCACGCGTAGTGAAAATGGCGGGTGGGCAGGTCTATGATATTTCTGACCCCCTGCCTGCAGTGCTGTACATGCGCACAGCCGCCGGGAACAACAACTGCACGGAAAAAGGGCCGTTCATATATCAACCTCGGGAGGTGGGAGGTGTTAGAGCAAGCGATTGTGCTGAATCAAGTACAGGGTAAGGGGCAGGGCGACGAAGGATCTAGAGGGGGAGGGGGCAAATGTGGGCCAAAACATGACCACGTGATATAAGAATGGCCCCAGTTTAGACTATAATTGACTATTTTTTGCTATAGAGACTTGATGCCTTCAAAAAAACATTTCTTCAAAAGTTCTGAAACAATTTTCTGTCACTGCGAACGATCTAGTGCGCACTATTTCATTATTTCCCTGCCGCACTATTTTTGAAACGCATGACATTTTCTATATGACGTTGATTCGTGCCAGAACTTGCTTGGATTTAGCTAGAGTGAGCAAAACAACCTAGACAATTACTTGGTGTGCAGTGGCGGAATTTCAGACGCGCGAGAGAGATAGCTGCAAACGGAGACGTCGTGAGTGTAAGACAGACAGAGGGGGTGAACATCTTCCCTTTTCTCACTTTTGCACTCATGACGTCTCCGTTTGCAGCTATCTCGCGAGTGTTATTTTGTTTTCATAAATGATGAACGATCTACGATCTACGTTACGGTTAAGTACAGGTGTATTGGCGCAAAAAAAAAAAGTTACAGAGATGTGAGTGAGAAGGCATTCAGCAGATCGTGATGTAGTTTGCGAACTCACAGTATTCAGTATACTTACAGTACGATCTACGTTACGGTTACGTATACGTTTGATGGCACAAAGAAGTTAATTTTTTTTTAGCAAAAGTATATTGAACTAAAGTTTAGGGAGCTAATTAATGTGGTGACACATAATATGTTATTTCCCCATAATTCGCAGTAGTAAATTCCAAAACATACAAATTTCCTATTCTAACATAAATTGTCTCAAAATTTGAAACATTCCAAGAACTAGCTGATCCTAAGTCGACGACAATAGGTAAAAAAGGGGTGAATTTTAAAGCGCTAACAGGGCACTATTCTTGGCTCTCTTGTTTTCTTTTGTTGCAATAGCAGTATTCTAAAAGTCACTCTCAAAAACTTTTCTTGAAAACGCAAAAACCGGTCTTCTCTATGTCCCTCCTTTACCCACACAATCTTTGGGCAGTATATGTAAGTCTGCAGTAGTAAGCTATGTTTCCAAGTCTCCTAGCAGTATTACCGTCTCGTCTCACGCAATGTTTTCAAGACCGTATCCCAGACGACTGGCCGAAGTGGACTGCGACTTTATGCTCAACCTGAGTGAGCCGTGCGGCCTCTCTAAATGGATTGGTTATTGATCCTCCACTCAGCCAAAGCGAGCTGCCACGGGTATATTGGAAAGTTAGGCTTCACCGAGAGAGTGATCACTTCCATCAAATCGCATGAGACTTACAACATGATTACATTATCACTAGGTATCCCTGGAAATCAATGCACCACTATGTTATTTTATGCTTTTCGAGCGTCTGGGCACTTAAGTGCATGTCACCATTAAAAATAAAAACTCAGTATTTTGATAATTCTTCTTTATCTGCAGTTGTTCCAAAACTAATACCCAGACTTCGCAAACATCATTACATGACTGATTGCCGCTGAAGTTAGGATAGACGTTAATCAGATATCTAACGTTAAGCTTGACGGGTTCTGCAAGCTAAAATAGACGGTTGATACGACATGAGACCCGACAGACTCGAGCCCCGATGGCCTGATCCCTTGAGTAAGACCACAATGGATCGCGACTTGCACCCCGATCGAGGTCTCGCAAGCCCGGGCCTCGTGTCTTAACATGAAGGAGTCTCATGTCGAGGACATTAGACCCTATGGATCGACACCTGCGCCCTGATCGTATTGTTGTGTAATTTTGGTGTGGGCTCCCGACTCTGTTCCTCGCCGACCAGCGCCGATAGGAACAGCTGTCATTCTAGGACACGCGCCGCCGCGCTGTCCCCAGGGAAGGAGCCGGATAGAGGAGAGGGCGAGGGGGACTATGGGAAGTCACCTATGTTCATCTCTATGAGATAGTCTAACCTCACTGGCTTGGTGTTGGAACTGGTTGGTGACTAGTCGGTCAACGAACTAACAGCTCGGAGCCTCCATGCAGCGCATGGATTCCCGCTACCGGAAGCTTAGCGGCAATCCCTTTTCCCGCCTTTTCGAGGATATAAAAGTTACCAGGTATTATGCAACATTTCTCGCTCATTCGATCGCCGCACCACGCCATGCCCCGCCCGCCAGACCTCGGTCACTCACCGTCACAAGGAGGTGCTGGTCAGGTTGGGTGGGGCGCGGGGATGGGTGCGGGTCACTCTATGATGGACGTGTGTTCTCCGTCGATCCAATTAAAGCAGACGTAGCGGTCGTCTAGGCTGATTCTCGATTCGGACTTGAGAATTCTCACTGTGTGGCATTCTCACTTTGGTGCTCGGGCGCGACCTCGGGCGCGGCACTTTCTTCTGCGAACGTGATGCGGATGCCTTGAGGCATGCGTTGCAGGTCACTATATGGCCTATTCTTCCTCATCAGGCGCTACAGAGAGCTCCTGCGAGGTAGTGCTGTCTACTACGCAGCCCAGTATGGCGGGCTGTCATATCCTTCCTCGTCAGGCGCTACAGAGAGCCCCTGCGAGGTAGTGCTGTCTGTTACGCAGCCATGTCTGGCGGGCTGGCCTATCCTTCCTGGTCAGGCGCTACAGAGAGCCCCTGCGAGGTAGTGCTGTCTGCTACGCAGCCATGTATGGCGGGCTGGCCTATCCTTTCTCGTCAGGCGCTACAGAGAGCCCCTGCGAGGTAGTGCTGTCTGCTACGCAGCCAT
>CABIKL010003383.1:0-11024 GCA_902196195.1 Aptinothrips rufus | reverse complement strand
CGTGGTGGGTGTTGGGGGTGGTGTGGGTTTGTTTGGGTAGTCGCGATTGTCCCTTACATTAGGCTCTGTTCTGTCTTAAAGGTAGACTATGCAGAATTTTGGTCGTCTTAAACTGCAGGAAAATATTGTGTCCACGAAAGCGACTAATATTGCTACGAGTCCCCACCATCCCACCAAGGGAAAAACTCTTCATCCAATTTTTTGCCCTCTGATAGCTTTTTCTGAATAAATCTCATCTTGCTTATCATGATCAGGATCTCCCCATTTATCCTCGCATCTTACTCTGGCTGATTCAAAGCCAGAAAGACAGCTTTTTAAAACCCATACTGGAAAATGGTGGCATTTGGCTTGCTTAGCATTTGCTTTGTAGATTTGGCATGCCTTCAGATAATTTATTGTGCTCAGCTGACTTCAAAGCAGGAGAGTACATAAACGACTGACTAGGCTAACCATCTGATCAGGTTCATCCACAGGGACAAGTTGATCAGAAAGTAGAGCATCCATCTTCCTAGGTTGATGTGAAGCACATGATGTAATCATACGATAATGTATACCGTAGGCTTGTGATAGATACGCTACATATTGGCATGTTAAGCACTTCCTGTTAAACATGATAGTTTTAAAAGGGAATATCAGATTTGTTCAATGTTTTTTCTTTGAATTTACTGGCAAGTACAATTTGAATGGTTTTTTAATATTTTTTTTTGAAGTCCTCATTGTGTGTTGATCACTTACATTGCAATACTTCAGTGTCTTAAATATTGCAGTATGTAAAAAGAAAATGTCAAAGAAGATAGTTTCAATGAACCAATGTGTAACTTATGTTTCATTGAAAGGATTTTGCCAGTTTTTTTTTAATAAACGATTTTTTCAGTATCTCTTTTTGTATCACTATAATCACACCAACCTTCCTTTCTCCATCAAAAGACAAAAAGGCAGGGATGGAGAAAAACACTAGGAAGAATTCAAAATGTTCTATTTAATCATAAAATAAAATCTACAAAATTCAATTGTCCATTTTGGATTTACTGTTTTACTTCTTCCTAAGTATGGAACAATTGTTACCAGACACACATGAAATAAAAATATATTTCTGAAAACTTATGATTGTTAATACATTTGGCATGGACAAAGCATAAGAAATGAGCCTGAAGTAAACAGTCCTATGTATAACATAATAGATAGGTGGGGAGCAAAAATCTTTCACAATGTTAATTATCACTGCACTGGAGTGACAACTCTTTCTCACTCTCTCTCATAAATCGAGTAGTAAATAAATAAAATCTTCATACTACTCTCAAAACAACTGTAGATAGTTTTGTGGCTTACATAAATTACATTCGTCATAAAAATTCAAGACTTATCAGTTGTAGCCAGACAACCTGGGAAGGAAACAATGTACTTTCTTGAAGGGTTTCTATATCTCCCTTCCCTTTTATACGCTGGGATTTGTGAGGTGTGAACCTGAAAGGAAAATGTAAAATAAAGAGCCCTTTGTGAGATCTCTCACAGTCACAGAATGCACACAATGGAAGCTGACAGTAGCAAAGACCACATTATACAAATAAAAATGGCAACTGGGGAGTAATGATTTTTCAATCTTAAAACTTTGGCACATTGGCAAAGATAACGAATACTGATCCACCATCACAAGTTCTCTTACAATGTCCAATTGCTATCATGTAGATCAAGATTTATCACAATTTATAGCAATCCTATTACCTTGCAGGAGTGAAGGCATTAGCAAGGCACAAAATTTGGAATGAAAGAGTGAAAAAGAGTGTATTCATAAACAGATCAACCGTGAAGAATATGTCAAAAATTTAAAAAAAATAATTGAAAAAATAATATTTTGGATGAAAATTACTTTGACTCGGTCTACATAACTATCATTAATTCGGAGTCAAACAGAAATTTATTGCTTCGTGAACAATATAAGATTACTTATTTTTTAAAGGGTTTAAAGCTGGGCATTATGGTCTATGGGAGATATCACAGTCACACACAATAAGAGTTCTGTAAACTCACAAAGACATATACAAATCACTCTCCTCTATGGATATAAAATATCAACCACAAAAACTACAAGTAGGCAAAACAAGAAAAAACATAAAATGAGTGGATAAACAGAACAAAACAGCAACAAATCTGTTAGTAGTAATTCACAATAAAATAGAATTTGAAAGATAATAAATTGATTCACTGAATCTTCATCTTTCTAAAAGCCAACATGAAAATAGATAATACTGTTAAAAAACTAAGCTCTTAGAAAATTCAATTAATGTTCCAATCAACCAATTATTAAATATGAACTTAATTCTTGAGGCACATTGTTAAAATCAGCTTAAGTGTCTTGACCACTCTCTGGACAAGAAGTGCAACCTTCAACACACAAAAGACAAACTCCGAACAATTCAGTGTCATTCATATGAGCATTATTATTAAATAAACGGGACCTCGAAGGAAAACCTTCTAGGGTCCACATGTGCTAGAAACTCAATGTAATAGGCACAAGGTATTTGGCACTTAAAAAAATGTCTAATTGTGAGACTTAAAATAGGTGAAATTTGAATCAGAACTCTACAAGACACTTTCCTTCATACACTTTCTGCAAAGGTGCAAACAGACCAGTAACAGTACATTTTAGCAGTGTTTCATAAAAATATTCAACACCCAATCCTTCTAACAAAGAATATTACATTAAAACGTTTTTTAAAATACAAAATAGTTTTCTATTATCACATAAATAGCAAGCATTATGAAAATACTTAGTTATGAAAGATAAATAACTAAAATAGATCATTCTGTCTCCAGAGCTTTCTTGACTTATAATCCTCTCCTCATGATTAAAGCAAACTATCGTCTAAAAACCACACAACACATATCGACATCCATACACGATTTCCTCCAAAATAAAATCGAATCAAATTTAGAAACATCGAAGAACTAAATTGTACAAAATACATATTTTCTGGTACTTCCAACCTATGTACAAAAGCCTGCACATAAATCCAGACAGAAGTAAGTAAAGCTCAGCAAAAATAAGATGGACGGTGCAGTAAAGCCACATATGGTGGAAAAGTAATCTTCAATCACAATGTAAAGTAAAAATATCTGTTTCCTAATTATGCATTAACACACGTCTAATCAAAATACAAGCTCCTTTGAAGGTATATAAGTATCTTTAACATTTCTTTTCTAGCCAGAGAGTTTAATACATATTTTACACAATGGGATAAGCTCTGCTTCTACAAAAGCTCATAAAAAGTTTCAAAAGTCAGCAAAACTACAACATCACCTCCAAAAAAAACAAATGTTCATTTATATTTTTAAAAATGCAGTAACAACAAGAATACCTAACAAGATCCATAATATATAAAGAAAGCAAAACTTGTTCACTTATACACGTCAAGTCAAAGAACTAAACAACTCAAAATGTTCATTTTCTGTGGGATGAAATAGCTAGAGATCTGATGCCTGCGTGTTCTGATTGGAATGGGATGAATCAGAATTCATTTCAGTATAAAATTTCTTCTCATAAGTGATGATTATACTTCCTGAAAAAGAAAAATTGAATGTAAGAATGATTCTCAGGATAATCCATTCAACAATGGGACAAACATTAGAAAACGAACCTTATAGGGAGTCTACTAGGCTCATGAAGTTTAATTGATGCTAAGGACACCCGTGGTGGTTGTCCTTCTGTGGGACTTGATGATCTCGAAACTCTAGCACTACAGGGTGCAGTATGTGATACAGTGACATAAGCTGATGTTCCGTGAATGGGACTGGATGATCTGCTGTTTGCCGGGCTGGAATGGCAACTTGAGCCAACACGAGGAATTCTGCTTTGACGGTTTTCTGTCTTGCTTAAACCTACTGTACATCTCTTTACTATTCTTGAGCCCACTTTGTTGTGATCCATACCAAAAGATTCTTCCGACATTGATCGAGAATTTTCGCTATTGGTCTTGTCAGTCTGCTGAGTCATAATAAAACATGAGTGTGGTCTTTGCCCAGCATTATAGGAACGACGTACACCTTTTACGCCAATGGATGACAAAGACACTTTTTTATCCACAGAGCCATTGCACCCCGGACTTTTCTCTCCAAGACTTAAGCGTTTGCTAATAGTTTGTCCAACTCTGTTTTTCAAATCATCAGCATCAAGAGCACTGTGTCTGCGGTTTATAGGCTCTTGTGAGGGCGTCCTTGTTGCTGTCAATTTAGTTGAACCAGCTGAATTACGACCAGTCCCCATACGAGCTCCTTGTACATTTGAAAGAGATGACAGTCTGGTTGGCAATTTATTGACCGGACCATTTCCAATTTTGCTTGATGCAAAATCCAAGGTCTCAGGGGACGAATGTTGATTCAGAATAGGATTGTCTGACTTTCCATTTTTCATAGCTCCCACATTATTCTGGTCTCTTTCATGGTTTTGTTCACAATCATTTCCTTGATTTGTATAATAGATAATACTGCGGCGATTAATAGAGCCAATTTTGGTCTCATTTCTCGAGAGATTCATCCGGGAGGTTGTAGGAAGCACTTTGGAATTATATTGGGAAATATCTTTGCTTTGGCCAGCTATGGAGTCATTATTTTCATGATGAAAACTTCTGACTGGAGTTGGTTTAGGAAGCAGAGAAGATGCCAAGTTATCCTTCCTTAAATTCACAGGTCGGCTGATAGGAGAGGAAAATCGGTAATCCGAAGAAGAATTTTCCTCAAAAAGACGTGAGAAACGTTTGCTGACACCACTGGTAGAAGAATTATTTGCGCTTGCTTCATCCATTAATTTACTTGAGTTGTATAGTTTCGAATGTGATAGGGAATTGACAGCATTCTCAGTTGCAGCTGCTCGATTCGCTACTTGAGCTAAAAGGGTAGAATTCTGGAAAAGTAGCTCACGCAAGCTTGGTATCTTTGACACAGGATCAGAACTCAAGCTGGCAGAAGTCATCTTTGAAATAGTCAGCTTTTCTGGTAACGGTACACCAGCATCAATGTAGAATTCTTCCTCCAATAGCATGGGATAGCTGCTGGATAGAAGAGATGATGATGATGAAGATGTTGAGGTTCCATCTGACGTGCTAATAGAAGATAGTTTGGCATCAGTATTGATTTGAGAGATTAACATATACACAGCAGCAACATTTAAATCAGATATATTAGAGAAGGGTAGCTCTGCTTTGACAGAAGTTTTAGGATAGGATTTGTTAGTTTTGAGTGGCACAGGTTGAGGCAGACGGCTCCCATGAGTTAAAGGTTGAGGCCAGCTAGAACAATCCAGAGAAGCATGTCTTTTGAAAGGGAAAGCAGAGAAGGAAATAAAAGACATTTGTTCAATGAATTTAACTCAACACACCTTTTTATTGCTGGAGTAGAGGGCTCTTTCTTGATCTGAATGAGAGAACTGTAACTGGAAGTATCTTCTTTCTTAAGAGGAGATAGGGATCTAAAGATTGGAGCTCGCTCACTCTTAACTTGAGGAACAGTGGCATAGTTGAAATTTGATTCTTTCTTTCCTTGTGTGAAAGTGCTGTAACTGGGAGCAGATTCTGAACAGACAGAAAAGAAGAAATTATGTAATTTAATTTCTAAAATTATTTTTCATAAGTACTATGAAAATGTAAGAAAAATTCATACCAGATGTTGTAGAGCTAATACTTGCAGTAATCCTTGATTCATTTCCTACATGACCACCCAGAAAATCAACAGAGCTTACCGCTACATTACTGGATATATTTGAATCATTACTTGAGATAAGTTGATTTGTTTGCCTGCACATGGTAAAAACATTTTTTTAAGTATCTACATACAAGAAAAGTGCAGTTAAGACTAAATCACTTGCTTTAAAAGTACACACACCTGAGTTCATTTCTTGAAACATCAGGGCCTTGGAGAGAAACTAATGTGGCACGTTTTCCTTCCCCCAGAGTTTTCATGTTAACTGAAAGTAAATTTTAGAAGTTACATAACTTAACAGCCAGAAATTTAAAAAAATTAAAACAAGTTCAAATAATAATTAAATTTTAGCTGAAATCATTGAGCTTAATACCAGTTACTCGCCGTCTAGGCTCTGAAATGGAACTCCTCATTTCAATCTGCTGCTCTTCTTGATATCTAGCAAGGTCCTCCATATCATTAGAATCCTGACCCAAATCATTTAAGGACATTCTATCCATATCCAAGCATGCAGACTTCAGTCTATCCAGAACATCTTTATCAGGATGATGCATTCTTTCAAGTCTTCCAACTGCCTCTTGCAGGGCTGATAGCAGATTTGAATCATGCGGTAGCTTTAAGAGTGCTTTTAATCGAGGAAGTAAGCCACACAAAACTAGCCTCACATTAGGAACAGGATCACCTGAAATTTAAAAAAATACTAAACTGAAAATCCATCTCTGACAGAAGTGTAAAAAAACAAACAACTTCAAAACATTACAGATAGCAAATTAATTAAATAACTGTACAAAATTTAATTTTCAAGAAAACACTACCTGCTAGAGACAGAAGGCGCAAGAAGAAATGCTCCTTGAAATAATAACTAGAGAAGATGTCAAGAGCCATACCACACATTTTCACAAATAACAAACGTGTGTGACAGCTATGATGGATACAAAGTTCTGGGGAAAGTAAGACAAATAATTAGAAAGACTGCCTGCAGGATGAAGAAGCAAGAGGAAAGCTTGAGAGGAGAACTCACCGGTGAAAATCCTATTACGAATTTCATTCTGATTTTCCAACCTGGATGTATACCGCAAAACTATGAGGAGAGCATGAGCTGCGGCCATGCGGCACGGTAAAGCTCTCTAAAATCAAAGAGTTGACATTTTCAATTTTAATTCTATGTATGGGGGACACATAAGCTGGATATATAACAAAACTTATTGCAGGTACTAACTGAGTCTTGAATACGATGGAAAAGGATGACAGGTAAATGTGAGAAGACAACATCAGAAGGTAATGCCTTCACAAAAGCCTCTAGTTGACTAAGCATGGCTGAATGAAGTCGCCAATCATTGGAAATGCTCAGCATAGCTTCGCACTTCATTAGACTCCTTAGAAGTTCAAATGTAATAGTATCCTGTGATTTAACATGAAACTTGATCAAAAAAATGCACCACCAGACAATCTATTTAAAATTTCACTCATACAAAATTAAGAATAATCTACAAAAAATAAATATGTATAAACTTACTGTGATTGATGGACTGATGATACCGTTTTTGGTCAAATGATCCAATATTGTACACAAATTGGGAACCAGAGCTTGTAGAACATCACGTGATTCATCCGATAAAAGCATGACTAGCTCCGACTTCAAAACAAGACACTTAGTTCCCAAAATTCTAAAAACCTAAAATTTTGAAGGGTATCAAATTAGTGTTTTAAGTTCCTAAGTAGGTAACAGTATCTGTTTCATCAAAGATGCAACCATTATTTTCACTGTCTGCCTTTTGCTGCTATTAATACAGCTTGTCAATAAATTGGTCAACAGAATTTTTCCATACCTCATGTATTGCTCCTGCCATTGTACGCCTGACATGATAAGAATGATCACAAGACAAAGCAGTAAAAGTGGAATGGAGCTTTTCTTCAAAATTCAAAGAGCCAACAAACTGTGCAATTCCAGGAAAATTATATGCACAATTAAGGCGGCACTGCAATAAGAGTTCAGCATGTTCCTTCTCACGAATAAATTCTGAAACATTCTGCCAAAAGTCCAAAAATAGAAATGAGAGTTTTAAAGTATCACTTCAAAGAAAATTTATCATTTAATTTTTCTCACCTTCATGTCTTGAAATGAAGACTGTTTTCCAAGCCCTAGCTTGGCCATCTTTCTGAAGAATGAAATAAACCATGATACCTCATTTTCAGAAAATAAATCTGTAAAAATACAACAGTGACATTGTCTTAATCATTCTTAGAAGATTAAAAATAAAACCGCAGATAAACATAGTCGTCAATTAAAACTCACTCTTTAATCCAACACAAAGTTGTCCATACTTCTCACTAATGGCACATAAAACTCTGTCTTCTTCAGTTATGGACTGATCACACAATTTTTGTAATAGTGGAATAATTGTATGCTTGAGAACATCTGCAAAGTGTCAGCAAAACAAAGATATTAGAATTCATGACTGAAAAGGTGAATCTGGGATGGAAAACAATGACTTTTCGATTTTTCATTGAATAAATTGTGCCAAAATTTGGATACTCACCTCCAGGCAACACAGTAACTAAATGACTAATAGTGTAAACAGCTGTAAGACGCACATATGACTCTTCGTCTATTGCCAACTCAACAAGGAGAGGAAGAAGAGCAGGTGTAACAGCTTCTGGAGACAAGCCACGGGCTATGTGGGGTAGCTGGTGGCACATGCTTCCACGGACCTCACCGCACACATCTTGACAAAGAGAATGAACTAAAGGAACGATCTCCTTCTGAATCCTGAAGAAAGAGCAGATAGAATAAATTGCAAGCAAGAAAGACCTATCTTGACTTGATAACCAATTTTAACTTGTAAAAACTTACTGAGTGCAATCAAATTTTGTTGCAATCTTCCCTAACAGCTCACAACTTGTCACTCGACACTGGATGGACTGTGATAACTGGCCTCGGGCAACAGCTACAGGTAGGATCTAAAATATTTTCAAGATGTAACAAAAATGTTGTTTTAAAATACTATTGCCATTTTATTTCCTTTTAAAAAGGGAAAATAAGTGGAACTTACATCACTCTTTATCACATGTTGAGGCAGCAAATCGATTATGTCCAACAATGTTTCAAGCCAGGATTTGGAAATATCTGAAAAATGTGTACCACATCAATTTATGATTGGAACTGAACTAAAACTGGAATGGTACGGTTTAAAATCAGTCAAAATCAAAGAGAACTAACATGGATCTCGACTGTCAATGCACGCAATAATGCTTGACAAAAATGTTTGGGTGAATGCAGAAGGAGAAACAAGATTTTGCTCAAGAATTGTTCTAAAGGTATTGGATGCAATCATATGGAACTCAGCTCCATCGCCTGGCAAAGCCTGGAAACATTGAATTAAAGTTGCACATAATTAAGGCTTCAAAACCATACAAATATATATCATACTGTAAAAGTATTCTATACCTCATGCAGTTTGGGAACAACTTTGTCAATACTTGCAGATTCCCCAACTGAAAAAAGGCGAGGGAAGGCCTCCACCATGTTGAGACGTTGCAGCTCCTCGCTGGAACTAGAAAAGTAATCTTCAATGTAGAAGAACATAAAGAAAGTTTGAGAACAAATCATTTTCATCACCTTTCATAAATTTTTCATTTTAAATGGAATGATGGTACAAAGCCAGCAAGGCGAAATGGCATTTCATTAAAAACAACACAATAAATTTCTTTACAACAAAGGCCAAACATGATTCGTAATTCTAAATGATAAATATAGCTGCACACAGACACTATAAAATATTTACTTCATCGGACTTAAAAAAGTGAGAAAAAAAAAGAACTCAAAGAAAAATATTCAGAAACATGAAGATTCAATTGCTGTCAACCGAAGCAAATGCGGTGATTTCCGTGAGCAACACGCACCTAACCTCCCACTTCCACGGGGATGATACAAACACACAGAATTTCGAGGTAAATCGACAGCTTTTGACTCGATTTCGACTACATTCTTGCAGAAATCAATGCGTGTTCATGAAATTCGCTACATTTTTGGCATGTCAATGAAAAGTTATGAAATGAAACTTTATAAATCATCAAGGTTTGAAGAAAACGACAGATTATCTTACTCATCTTTAACACTTTCTGAATCTCTCTAATGATCGTGTCCATAAACATTTTTGTGCATAAACAAGCATGAAATAAAACGCAGCTGCATCACTGTTGGTTAGCAGACAGCACGATGACAGCATCAACAATAGGGATCCCCGCGGAGAGTCAATGTCAACGTACCTCATGATGGAAACACATGAAACTCCCTCCGCTGGAGACGAGACGTGCAACTCAAATCATGTTCACATGTTTGATAACACTGTAAAAGAGTCGTTTCAAGAAGACAGATTAGGGATTACGGCCCCCTTCAGCCTTCTCTTCCTGCTCCTTGCTGCACTGCTGACTGCACTGCTCCCCCCTCCTTTCTTCACACCTGTGACGCCTGTGTGACTAACTGAGGGAGGAGGGAGGGAGAGGAGGGGGAAGGGGGGTCCGCAGCAGGAGCAGGAGCGGCTGCTGGAAAGTGGGGGAGTGGAGTGGGACGCTCAAGGTCAGCGCCGAATGTGCCGAAGTTGAGTGAGGCAAACTCTTTACCTGGCGTATGCAAATCAAATTACGTCGAGGCTTCAGGATCACACAACTGAATAGAGAAGAGGAAACGTAGAAAATCGACACCAAGAAAGCGAGCGAGGCCTAATGCACTGAATGAGGTTTGGTGCTTCCCTCCGAAACGGTCCGGCCTTTGAAGTTGAAGCTGATCACATTTCGTTAACTATCTCATGGAGCTGGACCAACGAATCTTACTCATCATTCATCGCTGCAAGTCCTACGGTCGCCACCGAACTTTGAGAGGTACGGAAATGAACGGAAATGATGGATGCCTGCGACGAAGTGAATCGAACGGACTCACGATTCAACCTTTCCACGCTGCGTTGTAGCTCGCCGACACCTTGCACATTTTTAAAAAATCTTCCTCGGTGTTTCCAAGACAAAGCAGAGAAACGTGCGAAATCGGCCTACTCATCTGCAACCCGCTTTGGCTAGGCCTTCTGCTGCCACCGCCCCCCCCCCCCTTTTTCCTCTCCTCACTCCCCTCGCATCGCGCAGTCACTGCTGTATGTTGTCTGACACATCGTTTCTCCAAAGCAGCGTGGAGGCGGAGGACAGCAGCCGCACATCGCAACCAAGATAAGAGTCGCCTTTAGCCGGTTCATCCCTTGATCTCGACCCCCCACTCCCCCTCGTTAGGGTAATTCAGGACTTCCACGTTCCCTCAGTGAGTCAAACCAGGTCAAACCAACCTC
>CABIKL010003382.1:0-11024 GCA_902196195.1 Aptinothrips rufus | reverse complement strand
GGGCGGGGCGGGGCGGGGCGGGGCGGGGCGGGGCGGGGCGGTCTGATCTCGTTGGCTATGCCCTGCATTTTATGCGGACGCAGGGGCTAGGCTGGACACGGGGGAGCGATTCGCGATGTTTCCCAACGGAATTCCTTGGCTATAACAATTCAGCTGCGCATTATCATCAACAAAAAAACAATGAGAAAGGAAGAGAAGGTAATGTCACACTAATTGCATCTTATGTTGATGAGCAACTTATCACAAGAAAATCATCTCAGTTGCAAAGCGAAGCGACGCAAAAAAATAGGAGACAAAGACAGACGTACACGGGGAAAAAATATATATGATTGCGTCTAGCAGGACGAACGGTCTCGATGCGTTTATTAGTCCGTGTTCTTTAATTCCTGGACAAAAACAAGAGACAGTAATGTCTTCTCTATCACGAGCAGGACGCATAAGGCGGTCGCCTCTTGGCCAGGTAGAAGCATAACAAGTTATAGCGCGCTCATTGCATCCCTTCACCCTGCCCTCCTGCCCTGCCCTGCCCTGCCCTGCCCTGCCCTGCCCTGCCCTGCCCTAGCAGCCCCACAGGGGGTGCATTGCGTCAGACCAGGCTGGCTCCTGTTTTACGAGCAGTCAGCTCGCATGCAGACAAACAACGCTGCGGACGGGACAGGCGGACCTCACCGTGCCACGCCACGCCACGCTGGCAGTGTAAGGAAGGACAGGGGCATGGGGTGGTGGGCCGCAGAGGAAGAGAAGGGGCGCCGAACGAGTCGGACGCTCCTGCTATGTCGCGCCGTATGTCGAGAGCTGTGCGACTGGTAGGGGAAGCAGACGACGCGCAGCGAAAGTGAGGTTATGTTTTATTCTGCACGTGCCATAGGACCCCTCATGGAGTAGGGCAGGGTTAGGGCAGAGCACAACGACGAAGTGACGTTCTCCAGAGGACCTGAAGTGGTGCCAACACTCATGTCAGACACATCGCACCCTGCGATTCGCGCAGAAAAAGCAGAACCAAGAATGTGGCGCAACACCACCCAGAAACCTAGGGTTGAAAATATTTTTGGAGGTGATCTTGAGATCTCTTCTCAAACTCGTTTCGAAGCTTCCTGATCATTTTTGAAAAGGTCTCAAAGTCAGCCCTCAAAGTATTTTTTTGCCCTTGGTTTCTGGGTCGAGTTGCCCCAGATTCTGGGATTCCGTGCGGACATTGACCTCCATTATACAAAATTAGTAAATTATTTTCATACTATATCGTTTCCTCCCTGGAAGAGTAGCCTATCTGCAAAGAGCGGACGGAGACCAACCTATCTGCAGCGAGCGAACAGAAACCAGCCTATCTATGTAGGGATCCCTGCAGAGATAGGCCAGCCTCTGTTCGCTCTTTGCAGATAGGCTTCTCTTCCAGGGAGGTATCGATATTTTGACAAAACGGTAAACTATTGCTTCACTGTAAAAAGTAATACCTGTTTTGGGGAGCCCTTCCACCAAAACAGGGGTAAAGTAGCACCAGTCTCAAAATTTTGGGGGCTCGTTCGGAGGATTATGTAGAAGTGCGTTTAAGCGTGTCCTGATCATTATGGCGTAGCTCTCAAAATGACACCCGAAAATTCCAAAAGTGGTGTTACTTCACCCCTGTTTTGTGGCAGGGTCTCCCCAAAACAGGTATTTTTTTTTGTTTTTTACAGTGTTGCAGTGCATACTATATGGCGGGCGCTCAGTGTGTTGCAGGGCGATGCTGGCGTCCTGAGGCGGCGGGGCGACATGCGGGGCCACTCGCGCGTCCAGGACACGAGCCGGCGCCCAGGGCGACGCAGGACGCGACGCCATGATCCTGGGACTGATCGCCGCGACGGCAGCCTTCAAGACGAGCCTCTGGGTCGTGCCGCTGCTGCTCGCCTCGCTCGCCTACTACCGCTACGACCTGGTGGACCCGGAGAGCAAGCCCTTCGACCAGCGCGTGCTCTACAAGGAGTATGACTTCGTGGTGGTGGGCGCGGGCTCGGCGGGGGCGGTCGTCGCCAACAGGCTGTCCGAGGTGAGTTAGTGGAGTAGACCAGCGCGTGCTCTACAAGGAGTATGACTTCGTGGTGGTGGGCGCGGGCTCGGCGGGGGCGGTCGTCGCGAACAGGCTGTCCGAGGTGAGTTAGTTGAGGAGAAAAATGAAAACCCAGAATTTTGGTTCAACCCAATCCAAAACAAAGGGCAAAAAAACAAGTTTCAATGTCATTTTGTGATTTATTCCAGAATGACAAGAAAGCTTCGAAACGCATTTAGGAACCCGCGCCAAAATAGCCTTTAAAAATATGAAAAATTATGATTTAAAAATTACAACAATTTTTCCTCAACCATAAGAAAGCTGCTCTGCATTATCTTTTTTTTTTTAAATTGCAAAAACAAATTTACTATCTAGACGCACTGGCAAAGTTTTAAGCATTAATTTTCTCCGGTCAATTGACACCCAGGTGCCGCACTGGGACACGCTGCTGCTGGAGGCGGGTCCGGATGAGAACGAGATCTCCGACGTGCCCTCCCTGGCCGCCTACCTGCAGCTCACCGACCTGGACTGGCAGTACAAGACGGAGCCCACCGGCAGGGCGTGCCTGGCGATGAAGGTACACTGTACACTGTTAACTTTTTGCGAACAACCGCCCGGAACAGTCATGACCTACGACCAGAGCTGCTTTCATTACGAACAAATTTGTCAGTATTATGAACAGAGTTGTTGATATTACGACCATTTTTCTTCGTAACCCAGAGTAACTTGAGCGAGCGCACTGTAAAAAAAGAACAAACTGTTTTGGTGAGCCTTTCCCGAGAAACGGGGGAGAAGTAACACCAGTTTCGAAATTTTCGGGACACATTTTGAGAGCTATACCAAAATGATCGGTACCCCTCAAAATGCATTTCTACATACTTTTCATAACGAGTCTCAAAAATTTTGAAACCAAACCCGGTGTCACTTCAGCCCTGTTTCTCGAGAAGGGTTCCCCAAATCTGGGATTTAATTTTGTTTTCCAGTGTACTGAGAAAGTGAAGACTTGTGCGAGACTTCTAAGGCGCTGTTCTGCTCTGTACAGGGCGGGCGCTGCAACTGGCCGCGGGGCAAGGTGCTGGGCGGCTCCTCCGTGCTCAACTACATGCTGTACGTGCGCGGCAACCGGCGGGACTACGACAACTGGGAGGCGATGGGCAACGCGGGCTGGGGCTACGACAACGTGCTGCACTACTTCCGGAAGAGCGAGGACAACCGCAACCCCTACCTGGCGCGCACCCCCTACCACTCGCGGGGCGGCTTCCTCACCGTCCAGGAGGCGCCCTGGAAGACGCCCCTCGTGCTCGCCTTCGTGCAGGCCGGCCGCGAGCTGGGCTACGAGAACAGGGACATCAACGGCGAGCACCAGACCGGCTTCATGATAGCGCAAGGCAAGGGGAGACGAAAACGTCTACTCAATTTGATGGCTAAGACTGCTTCAGTTATTCCTTCGATTAGAGGTGAAACTGCTTGAATTAGAGCGAGCACTGGACCGGCTTCATGAGAGCGCAAGGCAAGGGGAGGCTTCTACAGAAGTTGATAGACAAACCTGCTTGAATTGTGATAAAATTGCTTCCTTTGGAGACGAAATTGCTTGAATTAGTGATGAATTTGCTTGAATTATTAATGAAATTGCAAGATTTCGTGACGAAAGTGCTGGGCAAAAAAATTGGCGAAAGAGGATACCGCATAAAAAAAAAAAATACGAAACAAAATGGCTAACTGCAAAAAGAAATACCAGATTTGGGGAGCATTTCCCGAGATACAGAGGTAAAGTAGCAAGAGTTTTAAAATATGTGGGGCTCGTTTTGAGGATCATGTACAAGTGCATTTTAGAGTGTTCTCATCATTTTGGTATAGCTCTCAAAATGTGTCCGAAAAATTCCGAAAATGGTTTGACTTACCCCTGGTTTTCGGGACGGACTCCCCAAAACAGATACTTCTGTTCACAGTGCTGCTACTGGGATTTGAACCCTGACTCCCCTGCCGACAGGTACCATCCGGCGGGGCTCCCGCTGCAGCACGGCGAAGGCCTTCCTGCGTCCGGTGCGCACCCGGCGCAACCTGCACATCGCCATGCGCGCGCACACCACGCGCGTGCTCATCAACCCCACCACCATGAGGGCGTACGGCGTCGAGTTCGTGCGGGGCGGCAAGCGGCAGGTCGTGCTGGCCAGGAAGGAGGTGAGTCACTGGCCGAGGTGTGAAAACGAGGAGCTGACGTGTCAAATTCACGCGCCACAGCCGCAAGGAGTGATAGGTTAGCGGTCAGACAACGCCTCACTTTCCGCCCGACTGATAACAGCAAGCCGCACGGTAAAGAATATCCCCTGAAATTCAAGGATAGGTGGATGACTTCAAGGGTTAAAGGCTTTTTTATGCCGAATCCTTGTAATCCACCAAACCTTGAATTTCAAGGGATCGTTTTCACCGTGTGTGCATTGGGGCTGCAATTGGACGCACGCTGAGGTTAGGTTCGACGTTCGAGTGGCTACCGACCTGCGGCGACTTCGTTCGCAGGGACATAGGTTGCATGAGCGGCGGCGTGCCACATCCTCGCTGACCTCTGACCCCGAGGTCCACGGGTACCGACACGGCCATGGTACCTTACCCACTCCCAGAGGGCCGGCGCCCACACTCGCACACCCACGCATTGCTGACATCAGCACGCGAGCGCGCAAAAACCGGCTATCTTGTATCAACGAGAAAAAGTCCTACGAAATAAATTTTCGTTCTGATAAGGGGATTTTCACCGTACCAAGGTTGCGGATTTTCTTCGCAACGTAATGGTATCTTGAAGTCGAGAAAAGTATCATCGACCTTGCCCAATGAAAAGTTCTTTGCTACCGGAACGTTCAATTTAGTATTTGGACAACAAAACTCCTGACAAGGAAGAGCCTTTCTGCGTGCAGAGTAAAACTGCTCTTTTAAATCGTTTTCTGACAATTTCTTTTTATTTAGTTGCTGTAAAAATGGAAGTATAGCAACAAAATTTTGAATTTTGAAGAGCGCACTGAGAAATTAATTTTTGAAAAGAATAGTCCGCAGCGTTTATTACTCGGTTTAAACTCTTCAAAGGTACAAATCTTTTCGTTTCGAAGTTAAGTTAGCATATTTTAGTTTTGTCAGTAATGGGACTATCCTCTGACGCTAAATCAAAATCACGCAGTTCAATTGCCGTATCGTTGCCACTTAAAGGCAATCTCAGTGGCGTTTAATTCTCATCGACCCATCTTGCGTCACGCAACTCGCAGAGGCAGTGAGCGCGGCCCAGGCGGGGCTGTAAAGACATAATATCTTAATCAATATTCACATGAACCGCGGCGGCTAGCTTTCACTCGGCGCAATGCGTGCCGTACCGTGCCGGCGGATTGACTGTTTGGCGCGAAAAAAAAAACAAGCGACAGTCGGCATGCGACCAAAGACACTCGCGTCGCATCCAGTGAGTCAGGCGCGCGCGCGCCTTACACGGGGGCGATTCGACCCCACGCCACGACGCTCTGGAGCGCGACAGATGGCGAGCCAAAAAGAAACGCGAGAGTTGACTCGAATTCGCAGAGCGTACGGGACTGAAGTTGCACACAGTTCACACGGAATAAATTCTTTCTGACTCGTGCGGGCGACGAGACAAACAAGGTTGCCATTCGTTGTGAATGCTGCTTCATTCTACGGTCCGGAGCGGAAGGGACCCCTGCGCTCGAATCAGCAGTGGTACGACTGCTTCTGCCTTGCCTTTGCAGCAAATGTTCTCATTAAATAATAATTCCGATTTCCGAGGCGTTATTTCAAGCGCAGAATCTCGGTTTTCGTAAGATGAAAACATTCGTGAAGAATGTCCACAAAATGCAAGAGACGCGCACCAATATCCCCAGGATATTTCGGAGCGAAAAGCGAGAGGGTCGACATAACCTCACTTCATTGAAATTCGTGAGAACGCCATTTGAAAGCCGGCAAAGGTCCGCCGTTAAATGATACAAGGCTGAACGGATTTTCACTTAATAGCCACATTGCCTTAGGAAACGATTCTCTTTTTTACACGGTAAAAACAATGTCTTGTTTTCCAAGGGTCTTATAGCTAGGCGGAAGATTCCTTGGAATTCAAGGAAGGTTTCCAAGGAATCGTCACTTGGATTTCAAGGAATCATCCGTCTCTCCTTGGAATAAGTACAAAAATCCTTGGAAAACAAGACATTGTTTTTACCGTGTACGGAGCCAACCAATCACAGAACGCACCGACCGAATGCAGCCGACACGGAACAACCACCTCATAAATAATAAGCCCCCGCCCCGCCCCGCCCCGCCAGCCGGGCACCGCTGGCCGGGCCTGGTCTGGCTGGGCTGGTCTGGTCTACCGGTCAACCCCCTGATATTCTGGTGACCGTTCGCGAATGGCGTCCGGGGCATAGCTGGGGCACGTGCGAGTGAGATGGGGCCTAATGGAGTCTGTTGTTGTTGTTGTTGTTGTTGTTGTTGTTGTTGTGAGCGCGTAAGAGAGATGAAAAGGACGGGGATTCCCGCGCCTGCCTCTCTCTCTCGCACTCACACAGACTGCATAAGACTCCACCTCACTCGCAAGTACCGCAGTCCGCTCCTGATGACGTCAGACTTGACACCTTTTAATGCGGATAGGAGGGGAGTGAAACGAGACAGACCGGCCTGGGTTAGGTTAGGTTAGGTGGAGGAGGTTTGAATGGGGTTCAGGCGCGAATCGGTGGGCGGGCAGCTGGTTACATAGAGATGTGGCCGGATAAAGAGACATCATTTACGATTGGTCCCTTGGCGGGCACTTATCGGCCGCAACCAGAAGTTATGCTATTTGCGCTGTGCAGTGCAGCGGAGCGGCCAGCTCGAGGAGAGACGCCTGGCCAGCCTCCGGACTGGACCAGTTCGATATTGCTCTCCCCGCCACGCCCACTCCCCCCTCCACCACTTCCTCTCACTTTACTTTTCTACGTAAAATAGGAACTGGCACGTAATAACTTTTTTTTTTAACGTAAGGGTAAAACCCAGGTAACACATCTAGGTGACATCATCACGCCATTATTTTTCGCCATTTGCTGCCACCATTTAAAAAACTTAAGTAAACTTGACGAAAAATAACGTCATTACAACGTCCTGCTGACGTAGCCGTGTTACCTGGGAGGGAGCTGCGTTTAACGAAAGACACTATCACTCGCACTCACCACACTAACTAGGACACCAGCAGCACTGCTCTTCTAAATTATGAGAGTGCGAAAAGGAAAACAACCCGGAAACCTCCTTGGTTAGAAAGCAATTGCATACTGACAAGCAGGCTTAAATTGATTTTCTCCACTGCCAGTACAGTAGTGCACTGGGATTTATTGTTCAGCTCAGGCGGCCTACTTGCTGCAATTTATCGGGAGAGAGGGATGGGAGATTCGTAGAGAGGCTGTTCATAGCCCATAAGTCGGAAGCGTTTAGAAACACAGCATTGCACTCTCAGTGCGTATGCAGAATAGGTCATCAAGAGTACAGTATAGAGGCAGTATTCCGGAAGTAGTAATCTGCGCCTACTGGTACGAGAAACGGAGCGTAAATACACAATCCCGAAATTGTAAGAAATTTAATGTCACATATAATTTAGCGGCCAAACAGTGCGGAACGCCTGAGTATGTACTACCATCGTCAGAAGAATTGGTCCGCAGTCTTTCAGCGACCTGTACACAAGCGCATATTACTAACCATGACGGTGTTACTCCGCCACGATCAAAAGTCTTGGTATCACTTGAAGAAATAATTGACGGAAGAGGGAGAACATGGTTTCAACACGGCATGCCCGGGCTACTTGAATGCGGCTCCAGTGTTTGAATGCTGCAGCGGACGGCTATACATAACAGTCATAACACTCGTGAGGTTCGACTGCACAACTACCACAACAAGTAGGCTTGACGACACACCCTACAGGTACACCTCTGTTCAAAACTGAGCACACTGCTTGTAAGGAACTGCAGTGATTCTGAGCGTAACTGTCAACATTTAGTCTACAGTGGTTCCACAGTAAATATAGCGGCGAAAACAGTGGTGGCTCGAATGATTTCAAGAATGGTTAGAGGTGACTGTGGCTGACATTGTGTCTTCAAGGGGACAATGATTGGACGATATTGTGTACACATGTAAAGAACGAAATTGAGATTGACTTGAATTTCAATTTAAAAATTACTTTTGAATTAATTGGTACTAACACGGATCGGAATATATTCATAAAATTGTTTAATCGGTTCATTTCGATTATAGGCCATCGATCCAAAGAATATGATTTCAGTTTTTAAACAGTGAAATTAGACTTAAGATAAATCTGAAGGAAGATTAAAACTGTGATAGGTAAAGAATGGCGCTGGGGGCCACAAATTAGTGAACGGAGTTTACGCGGAGAGAACAAGTGCGAGAGAGACATCAGCTCTGGGTGTGTCGCAGGTGATCATGTCCGCCGGGTCCATCGGGTCCCCACAGCTGCTGATGCTGTCCGGTATCGGCCCGAGGGAACATCTCCAGAGGGTCGGCATACCGACTCTCCGCAACCTGAGGGTCGGAGAAAACCTGCAGGACCACGTGGGCATGGCAGGCATGACCTTCCTGGTGGATCCGCCCGTCACCATCGTGCAGAACAGATTCCAGGTACAGTAACAAGCCGAGCCGAGCCAAACGAGAGCTCATTTTTTTGTGAGTAATTTTAGGAATACATCACTGCGAAGATTTCTGTACAGATTGTCTAACTTAGATTTTTCATACTTTTAAAAAAATAATTAAGGATTGTTCATTAATTTTCATAAAAAACATTTCAATTTCACGATTTAGTTGTTTTTCCAAGAAGCAAAAGTGGAAGGTCTTTAATTTTAATTAAATCTGAACCACGACAGTGTGGATAAACGAAACGGATTTGACAATATTAATGCGAAAACTAAAAGTTTTTTGAACAAAATAATCGTAAAGTTTCGAAGCTAAGTCTAATTCAGGGTTACGACTACGGTTCTGAAAGCGTCCTCAAGAAATTAGTTGTCACTAGAATTAAAACTGACCGTATGGCATTGACTTTTCGTTAGAATTGAGAAAATAGAAACGCGAGGCAAGGCTGAAAACAGTGACAAACTAAAAGACAACCTCATGATGATAATGGGTACCATGGGTACTGCTTGTACAAGACCACTAAGTTAATTGCATCCGTCACTCAGACTTTGTCCGAATCCTAAAATTCAAACGGACCGAAACGGATACTACTATATGCGCATGTCTGTGATTAATCCTACTCTAAGCCCTTCCACCGACTTTCTGTGTTATTACTGTGTCGTTGCAAGAGTTGCAGCAAAGCAAGCAAACAATCAGGCCAGCTTTGCAATGCTTGTGCCTGGACTGACCCTTGACCTTATTCGGAAGACAAGACGTAAGTGCAGGACACGCAAGGTAAGATGGGGAGACTCAGACATTCCAGCGACCGAGTGAACGGACCTCCACGGTAGGCCTTGCGCTCTGGATAAGTGCTGCCCTAATGCAAACGCGATGTGCTCTCAATGTTGTCTAATGAGCAAAGGCACTACCAAGCTAAGCATGGCAAAGTAAAAGAAATGCCAGTTTAGGGGAGGCCTTCTCGAAACGGGAGTGAAGTAATACCATACCAGTTTCAGAATTTTCGGGACTTATTTTGAGGATAATGTACAAATGCAATTAAAGGTGTCCCCATCTTTTTGTATAGCTCTAAAAATGACCCCCAAAAATCCGGAACTGGTGTTACTGGAGTTGAGGATTATGTAGAAATTCATTTTAGAGTGTTCTAATCATTTTGGTATAGCTCTCAAAATGAATCCGCAAAATTCCGAAACTAGTCTTACTTCTCCGCTGTTTCTCGAGAAGCGCTGCCCAAAACTGGAATTTTTTTTATAGGGTGGGACCGAGGGGACAGTCACTCATGAAATCCTGTGTACAAAATTTATGAAATCTTTCCGAGAAAGTGGTGAAAACACGATCACTTTGATGAAAATTTGAGACTTGACGATCACCTTCAATATAAGCGTGAACCAACGCGTCCGAAAAACGCATGAAAGTTGCAATATCTGTCAATTTCCGGGTGTGCAGTCCGACGCAGTCCGGTTGGATCCCGAAATCTGTGTACAGTTTTCGACTAAGTGATTGGCCCCTCGCTTTCACTCCTCAAAAAAAGACAACTACTCTACGACTACGATACTATATGTCTGGTCCATCATTGACTTAACTTCGTGAGCAGAATCGCACTAATGACATAAATGAAAACACAGGTATAAGTACACTCTAAATGTCTAGTAACTTTTTGAACCTAAATAAAAACTAAAGGATGAGTATGAGGACATAAGCTGTGGATGAATGTCGGAAGCCGTCCGGGCGGGTCATGTCAGAAGTGTCGCAGCCTAGTTTTCTCATACTCATCCATTAGTTTTTATCCCGGTTCTTCTCTCTTTTCTTGCTCTAGCGGAATGGTCTATTACTTAAAATTTTGTTCTGCTTGATCACACAATATTTACTTATTTTTCGAAATCGTCTGTAAATAAGGCACTTATAGGATGGTCTGAACCGGAAGAGTGAAGAACAAGACGACTGCCACTGGCATGGCAAGAGGTCAGGCACAGCTGCCGCGAACCTGACACCCCGCCTCTCCTCTTGGCCACCAGTGGCGGTCGTCTTGTTCTTCACTATTCCGGTTAAGACCTTCCTTGGAGTACCTTATTGTTTCTAATTCTGGTGTTGTATGGGAACGTTATTAATCCTGGACGAAAAGGTTACTTGAAATTCAGAGAGTAAAAGAGAGAGAAACATGATGCTCAATAGGGTACTGGATAGAAGTCCACAGCGGAAGTGTGAAGAGCAAACCGACGCGGCGAGAGGGGGAGCGGGGACCTGCATCGGAAACGCCTCGCCGTGCCCTTTCCTTCCTCACACTTCCGTTCTGGGCTTCTTTGCAGTACCTTTTTTACACCAGCGGACCCCTGGTATAATCCAGTACACGGCCAAANCAAGA
>CABIKL010003381.1:0-11026 GCA_902196195.1 Aptinothrips rufus | reverse complement strand
CCCCCCCCCCCCCCCCCCCCTCTCTGTCGGTGAGCTAAAAGTCCCGGATAGACATAGGACGGTAATTGGGCGTTACACATACAGGAACAGCTGTTTTGGTCATGATATTGATGCAAACCATTAAGTGGGATAGGTGAGTAAATAGGATTTGCGTTGCTTGGATTCAGAAATCAAACACATAACAAAAGAGCATTATTCCTGAAAAAATTTATATCCACAACACAAGACCATTGGAAATACAAATAATGACTGAGGCCCATTTCCTACTCTCAATCTCACAATTTAAGAAGAAATTTAATTGCTAAATGATTATCAGTTTACATCTAGTCAAAATAAAAGAGAATTCAAAAACAATTAAAGTGTAATATCACTATTCTATATATCACATGATTGGTATTGTATAAGGTTGTTTAAACATAAACGTACAGATATATTTTTTTTTCAAGTAAGTAGTAGATTACAGGTACTTTTATACCTTACCTACAGTTAACGTGCAAAGTTAACAAAATAAGTATGAAGCTTTTCTCTGCTTCTTTACTCCCCACCTTTCTGAATCTAAATAAAACAGGTACTAAGGTATGGTGCAAGAGTGCTACCACACAGAAGTGTGCTGTGTGTGTCCTGAGCATGGTTAACAGATACTTTCCACACTTAAAAATATTTTTGATTCCTACAGCTGATCAGTACTGCATGCACCTCCAAAGTCTGTCATGCTAAAACTTGATTAACAATCTCGAAAGTAAGCAAGTTCAGTCAAAGCACATGTCTCAGATGGACAAAATACATAATATCTGAAGGGAGCATCTTCAGCAACCCACAACTCCCAATACTTGGTTTTTCTACTCGATAGTTCACTCACTCCTCACTCACTTACTGGTCATCTAAAGTAGAAATTTTAATAAAAATTTACTAGAAAATTATGTTTTAAAAATTCAAGTTGATATTGACTAAAAATGTCTTGAATAGGATCTAAAAATTGATAGAAGTCAATGTTCCACCCTGCAAACAAAATAGATATGCTGTTAACCTTTATGGCACGTAAGCATCATGGGATGGCGAGAGTACAAAGCACCGGCCACACACAGCATACTATCTGGCATCACATGCATTATTATCATAGTTTACAGGCATACAATAACTAGAAATATAATGTAATAAATACATTTATGAGGGAAGAAGTTCAAACTTGGATGGGTCAATGAAACTGAATTACTTAATTCTTTATGTACTGCAGTAAATGAAAGAATGAATGAATGAATAAATAACAAGATGTAAAATTTTCTAATGCATCACAATAATTAACACCAACATGAACAAAGAAAATTCTTAGCATGGGTATTTTTAACAGAAGCACTAAAATTATTGCATATTGTTCTTTAGAATACAAAGCTCTAAAATAAGAAGAACTTCATCAAGATATTATTACATAGTAAGTGTATTTCCTGTTGGTTGTCTAGATCAAGCTATTTAAATGTACCTTGATGCATCATTTAGATATGTGGAGGTATAAACAGCTACCAATGATCACTTTTTAACAAACTGTTATCCAGTCAGCAAAATATGTTCATCACCAAAATTAAAGTAGCAAATATACAAAGGAGGAAAATTCAGAGTTTTTTAAAGTTCATGTAATTCTTTTTTCATACATTGCACACAAATAGTTCATGCCAAATCCAAATGGAAAAAAAATGATTCCACTGTTTTAACTAAAAACTTCAAAAACACTGCACAAAAAGAAATAGTAGAATAATTAACAATGTAATAACATTTGTTTCCACTTTTCTCTTTTTTACTGATAAATGTATCTAAAAATAAAAGCAAATGTTCGAACCTAGAACACTTCCCTGTAGAACATATTGTTCCTTCCATAGTTTGGAAAGCATCACTAAAGTACAAATGAAACAGACAATATTTCTTTGAAGATTACCATACTCATTTGCTTTAACGATATTCCATAATAAGTGGGTCATGACTTGACAGCAATCATATGATGATGTGCGCACAAATTAAAATATCTAACTTAACAAATAAAAGCACAGCCAGTACAAAAACTGACTTATAACAAAAAACAAAACACATAATTAGCTTTATAACCATTTATCACAGTCTCTGTGGCTAAGGCCACCTTTGAAAACAGGAATTTTCAACACAAAGAATTGTGTGAAATATTCTCAACAAAAAAGCTGAAAATTTTACCAAATTAGGACTTTAAAAAAAGATTCACCCAACAACACCCTTTTCAACTTTGATGTGGATGTTCTTCGGGTTGTAAAATCCAGCAAGGTAGTACACATCATGTAGATGTGCCAGTCGACCTGAATGACGATGAACTCGTTTTTCATATTCTTCAAGAGGAAGCACCTCACATCTATGCGAAATTGTTTGGACATCATTGTCATCGGCATGATCAGATTGGAAAAGCCCACCCTGCAAAATTTATTTAATATTGTAGTTAAATGTAACAACAGGAACACAAAATAAATTATTTTCAAACATAAGAAGAGCTGTTCATCTTGATAGTTTGAAACATACTGGATATTTCAAGGGGGGACAGCCCTCTGTTTCCTCGGGATGATAAAACCATTTCACTCTTACAACCATCATTCCATTGTAAGTTTCCCAAAGTGATTCAATACGACCAATATATGGCCGATCAGGACTATTAGTAGATAAGAAAACAGCACAGTCACCAACCTGGAGAACAAATTAAAAAATCAATAAAACGCTGTATTAAACATGGGCTATTTTCAGAACTCAACAGTGTATTTATACCAACATTTATTATTTCCTTGTCTCTTTGAATACACTTGTAGAACTCTTTCTTCCTCCCTTTTCCTCCGAGTCGTTTGTACCCTTTGCCTGACCAAGCCCAAAGTTTTCTTGGAGGTAGGAATGCAGCCATCTTGCTCGTCTCTGAGGAATTTTGTCGTTCTTGCTTTTTCTGCACATTTTGGAAGGAGAAAAACGGTAAAAGATCAAGTGGTCATTCGAATTAAGCACTGACTATGAATAAAGAGCATTTTAATGTTTATCAACAGCACCTTTGGCCTCTTTCCACGAGGAAGTTCTTCATCCACGCTGGCAGGTTCATCTTCTGTTCTCTCTTCATTTACTAGCTGTGGTTGCTTATTGGAGTGCTGCTCCTCTGTCATCTTGATTTCTTTCATGATTTCCTTCTCATGCTTCTCAATCTCTGCTTCTTCGATGTCAGCATGCCTCTCAATCTCTGCTTCTTTCGTCTCAAGATGGTTTACAATCTCTGCTTCTTCAATCTCAGCAAGCTTCCCATTGATCGCATTTGTTTCTTCCTTAACTAGACGTAGACTTCCAGAGCCTTTCATTGAATCATCTGATCTTTTCAAATCATCGAATGAGGAGCTCTCTATATCAGTTTTTACAACATTATCAGAGCTGCTTTCTGTAGATGAATGTCTGTGTCTATGTTTATGTTTGTGTTTGTGCTTATGCTTATGTTTCTGTTTCCTTGCATCTGCAGAAGATGCAGCTGCACTTGCAGTCATCAGTCTCTTCAGTTTCTCCCTGCGACGTTTCTTAAGGCGTTTGCTTTCATTTTCAATGATCTGGAAATAAAATTAAATGATCACACAAAAATTTTGAACTTTTTTTTAATATACAAGAACTTATTCATAAATTCTAGCTGTTTTAACACACCACAAGATATAAAACAAATAAAAAATAATAATAGACAAATACTACAAATTTACCACAACATACAAACTATCCCCATAGTAAGGATTTATATACAAAGACACACCTGAGAAGACATTATGCAGTTAGAGGAAGATGATGAAGAGTTAGTAGCAGCAGCTGTCCCTATAGAGGGTTCTCTGACTTCATGAAGATTTAAGGCGTTCTGCATGCACAGGAATAAGCAGAAGATTAAGTTCAGCAAGTTACTCTAATTTATTAGTGGTTTGGGAGAACAACAAGTATGTATGCTGCATAATCATTCATCTATTCAATTGATATGAAAACAAAAGTAAGACTAGAATGTAACTGACACCTGCCCATGAAAGTTTTATTTTGAGAATTCCATTAATGTGTGGTAAGTGAGGCCGAGGTAGGGTCACTACTGTCATATAAATCATTATGAATGTTTTCAGATCATTATTATTTTATTAATTAATGATCAGTTATCGTTTTCTCGCACCAATCGCAGAGAAGCAAACCAAAAAGCAAAAGACACCCAACATCAAATATGCAGCTGTTTTCATTAAATCCTAAATACAATGCAAGAGGAGTATCATGATCCCAAGGACAGATGATGGACTTTTCTATGATTTCAATTATGACCCACAGAACCAAACATCCACAGAAAGAGGTAGTAGAATCAATAAAATATGAAAAAGAAGAACTCACCTCAGCTTGGCTCAGTTTCATTTTATCCTCATTGTCTCCCTTGAGGGAGAGAGGAGTGATAGTAGCATTGAATGAAGCTAAACTGTCAGCACTAACACGTCTATCTTTTGAATCAACACTCTTCTCTGAATTTCGGCGCCGCCTCTTTGTGAGCGATAATAGAGGGTTCGGATCAAATTCTGTAAGACCAGAAATATCACAAAATCATAAGAATCTCAAAATCCAAGCAAAAAAAAACTTAATAATTTAAAAAAAATTTCTTTGTTTCCAAATTCACACTGTAGAGGGCATTGCATGAAGCCTGAACCAATGCTCATTACTCACCAACAAATGGATAGTTTGGAGGCAAGAGGCGAATGTCCTGTATTCTAATTTGACCTGAATCACCATCATCAAACTCAACAGTGACAAAGTCACCATCAAGAGCAGGGTCTTGAGTAGATGGAGGAGCCACTACACCTGGATACAAGCACTTTGTTTGCTGTGACCAGTACGCACATAACCGCGTGCCAACAGTCAAAGTATCCACATTCACAGGTCTGACTTCCAAGATCTAGAGGATATAAATGAGGAACAGTTACACTAAGCACATAATTTTGTAAAAGAATTTTGATTTCAGATGTCATGCTGGTAGACAATCCTTCACATACCGTATCTTTCAGAATTTCTTCTCTAGAATAGATATTAGGTCTAGATGCTCTCTCTCCATGAAGAACAATGCTGTACAGATCAGGTGGTGTAACTGCATTCAGTAACCCGGCATAAAACAAACCCTCTTGAGCAGTCAGCGTTCTCACTGGAAGGTCAGAATTATCCAAGCCTTCAGCAGTTAGAATGCAACTTTCAGGGTCACCTGTTTCAACATAAACAAACACAATCGTAATCACTTACAATAAATATGCAATTTGAATTTAAAAAGGTTTATTACACACTTGATACTTTTGATGGCAGAGCCTCTTCATGAACAGAAGAGCAAACTGGTTTCTTGAGATGCAGCTTTTCAGTTGACTGCCTCCTCTCTTTGGAAAGAATCACTGGCTTCTTGGCTTTGGATGATGAAAGTGGCTTTTCAGAAGTCTTCTGCTGAGTAAAGCTTGGAGCAGAAGTTGGTTTTGTAACTGGGTTTGGCATCTTTAATTTCTTAGGTGACGGAAGCCAGTCAGCTGCTTCATCATCATTTCGCTTCAGTGGTAGGTCCTTGTCATGCCCATTAGTTGGGATTTCATCCATGGATTCAAAGACCACGTCCAAGGGAGGTAGGGGATCTGATGGTAACTGGGGTCTTGGTGTCGGCCAATCCAACAGGTCTTCATCCTCCCAGGTTTCTTTCACCTAATAAGACACATTAATATGAATGACTATTGTCAAAGTTTTAGTATGGATTTTTGAAATGTGAACTCTGTAATTACCTTAACCTCGGCCTTGAGCTTTGGACGAATTTTTGGTCGATGCTCAGGACTATCACAGGAAACTGGAATAGGGGCTTTATGATTTTCCTTCAATCGATAATCATTAGCAGGAAACTTGCCAGGAGCACCAGCAGACTTACTGGCCAAGAGAAAACTGACAAGATTGGCTTTATTTCGAGGCTGCTTTGGTACTATAGTTTCTGTTGCATGATGTCCATTTCCGGCCCTGTCTAAATGTCTTTTAGGTCTCCCCACTTTGCGTCTCTTAGAGGAGGAATGCGATGAGGTCTCACTTGGAGCCTTGCTTTTTCGGTTTCCATTCAGGTCCTGTACCTTTAACAAACAATATAATGAATTAGATAACCACTCATATCTAGTTCAACAAAATTTATATCAGTGCAAATTGATTATACAAAATAATGCTTTACCTCAGAAGATTTTGATATGAATTCAGACCACAAACCATCTGAGTCTTCATCATCTGTAAAGTGAGTAAAAAGAAATGAAAAAGCACACGATGTAAAGTTTTTAAGTATCACAATACACTCAAATCCATTTTGAAATACTCTATTTGGGATAGGTACCCGCATGCTGAGTTTCTGTTGATACTCGAGCAGATGGAGAATCAACACTCCAGCGTCTCTTTTGATCTTTGGTAGCAGGCAGTTTTACAAGACTCAGCTTAAAAGATGCTTGGTTACCAATGAGCTGATTCTCTGGTGGTTTGTGAGGAGTGAGGGTTGGGGGAGCGTCAAGTCTTGACCATTTAAGTTTTGGAAGAGGAACCTCTGTTACATCAGTCACTTTTTCCAAAACAGGTGGAGGAGGATCGCTGCTGGCATGAAAATACATTCAGTAACCATCGTTTTAAGATTCAAATTCAGCTAACAACAAAATAAACAATTATCACCTTAATGAGTCACATTTTTGAGATGACCTTCTCTTGGCAACTGTCTTCTTCTTTCGAGCTAAAGTGCTCTTAGCTGGAGTACGTTTTACATGAGGACTCCCATTGTGACTTCCACAACTACTTTCTCCTGAAAAAATATTAATAGGACTCTCAGAATCCATAATGGAAAGACTTGATCTTTCTTCACGAGTTCCCCTGTTCAATTTACCTTCTGTGCTGTTTTTTCGTGGAGTCAAGCGAGACAGTTCTCGTTGAGTCTCTTTATATTTGCGTTGCAATTCTGCCAAACGATTTCGCATGTTCATTTCCAACTCATTCTGAGTGGACATTTTCACACTAACAGCTTCTAAATTCAAATGAGATGCGTCCTTACGATTCGCAAGGTACCGGCGAACTTCTTTTTCTGATTGAGGTGTCCGATAATTGCGATTCACATCACTACTGGGTTTGCTGAAGTTATACACTTCTGGTTCTTGAATAGCAAATTTGAAAGACTCTGGTTCATTGTTAATTTCTTCAAGGATTCGCTGCTCAGCTAGTGCGCACAGAAGCCCAAGTCCTCGAAGTTCTGGAACGTCTGCTGAAAACTCATCAACAACTGTTGCCTCCTCTTTTTGTACTCTTTTTATGTCTAAACTTTCCATATGCTCTATACTTTTGTACAGTAATTCCAATCCACTTATATCTAATTCATTTGGTTTATCAGGTACGTTGGTTGGTACATTCTTTTTATCATAGTATTTCTCACAACTGCTTGAAATTTGAGGTTCCGTTATGACTAAACACTCTTGCTCACTGTTGGAGTCTGCCTCAGCTAGCTGAGGAGTATTCCTCCTTTCAAAATGTTCAGGGCTTTGTTCATGCTCTTTATCATCTGTGCCGTTTACATCGCACGAACAGCTCTCAGTCTGGCTAATAATACTCTCCTCCGCAGTTTGTTCAGTCTTAGTTACAGAAGGTTCTAAAGTTGACATTGATCGAAAGCATGTTTCTTTCTGGTCATTGGCATCATTTTGAAATGCACTTGCATGGTCATCGTGATCTGGACTCCTGCCAGGCGTTTGTGAGAACTCCTGGAAAGGTTACACATTTCATATATGAAAATATTTGAAATTGCTGGAAACTTTGCAGCAAAAGAAGCAATACTCACTGTTGTGCTGCCATCACTGTCCATCTGAGTCTGCACACCGGCAGAACATTGTCTTGAAGGATCGGCAATTTGAGTAATTATAGTAGACTCTCCATCAGATATGCATCTAGGTAGGTATGTGGTATTTTGGTCGGGTTCTTCACGGTTCAGAGGTAAAATTAAAAAGAAGAAAAAAATGGATAAAATAAATTCACAGCAACAGCAGAGTAAAATTTTACTCAATTGGGCACGTTCACAAATTACCAAACGCGTTTGAGGGGAGAAAGAAGTCTGAGTTATGATTTCGAATGATCCGAATTCATCGTGAAATGGTCAAAATCGGAGAGAAAACTGGCGTTACGCATGTCGATAAGATGGGGAGGGAGTCGAAAAGTCGCCAAAATCGTGTTCGCGTTACGTGATTGGTGAACGGCCCCATCGTTCGTTTCCGTCACGCCCTTATTTTTTAACGAAAAAAATTGTTCATATTGTTCATGTTATTACAGTTAGGGGCTTGACAGCAAGAGATTAAGAGTGAACAATCACCTGGTAGCTGCAAGGTGGACCAGCCAGCCGGCGTGCTGCACTCCACTGTCCTGTGGGACATGGAGGAGAGCGCGAGCAGGGTGGGGGTCTGAGGCACTGAGGGCAGCGGGGGCAGGGCGGGCAGGGGCAGCACGTTGGACACGGAGGACACCGCGCTCAGGGAGTGGTGGGTCTGCACCTGCCCCGCGTGCGGCGAGCTGACCGCGGAGCTGACCGCGGAGCTGACCGCGGAGCTGATGGTGCGCGAGGTGTGCAGGGCCTGGCAGATGGTCATGGAGGCGGAGGCGGGGTCCAGCAGCATCCCGTGCTGCACGTGCTGCTGCACGTGGTGCTGCAGTGGCGGGGGCGGCAGCAGGATGGGCGGGTGGGTCGCGGGGGCGTAGCTGGGCCACAGCATGGGGCGCTGCATCGAATCTGCAATCAACACGACGCGATGAGAATCCATCCACTGTCGAGATCCACAGCGATTCTGAAAACCAGAATCAAGTCCTTTGATCGGGCTAGAATCTGGCGGAATTTGGTCCATTCTGTGTTTTGGATTTTCTAAGCATCTCAGTGCAGGAGACAATTTGAACCAGAATCCGAGATTTTCGTCACAGAATCCGGGTAGTTCACACTACAATCCTGCTTCTGGTTTTACTGAGTCTCGGGAAACAAGCAGAAATGTTTCCAAACGGTTATTTGCGACCATAATTAAAAATCGCAAAGTGCACTAAAAGCCAAACCTAAACTTACTGCCGAGAAGTATCATATTGACGGCTTTTTATCTTCTTCCCACTCTACACGAGAAATTACACATTCAGATGGCAAAAGCCATCAGTAACTTAAATATTTCAGTTAAGCTCTTACCGAGGCTCGTACTAATCGGATGTTGAAGTAGTTTACTAAAAGAAAGTATAAATGACAAGGTCACGATATACCGAAAGATGTTTTCGACCTGGAGTATAGAAATGCATCTCCATAAGAGCCCATGTTAAATTCGCTACTTTGCATGCGTTTTTCTCGAAAACGGACTCAGGAAGGGCCCTTTCGCCTAGGAAACAAAAGTTGTTTAGAATACTGACATGAATTGATTAAGACCAAAAAAAAAGGCACACTTAACCGTGACGCCCAATTCGCTCTAACTACTTTAAATGAAGCTCAGACAATTCTTTTTGGGGCTTGATTTTGAGCTTGCCTGGAATTCGACATGGTTGTAGTAAGGAAGCATAATTTCAACTAGACTTGAGCCAACTTCGTGCTTACATCAAGAAGTCTGCGAACTCCTTAAAACAAGTCGATTTCGCGCTGAAACCATGTACATTCTAATTGATTCAAGAACGTCATTTTCTGGGTGGAGACACACTATACAATCCCAAGCAGATACTGACCAAGGTTCATCCCCGGAGCTGTTAGGAGGAGGAAGTGCGAAGCGCTGGGATCGTGGGGCACGTTGTAGCGGGGCGGGTTGTCGAGCCCAGCCTCTGGCGCGGGAGGGGCGCACAGGGCTCCTGGAACAGGACAAACACTCTCACATTATACTAGGCAACACGCTCTGGAATGTTCAACTTTATTTTGCGATGCTGTCTGTGACATGGTTCCGACAAACCCGTTGGGCAAAGAACATAACGTCTCAGCCGCTGCCTGTTCGCAGAGCAGGGCGAAGACAAGACGTCGAGCCACGCAGCCTCACTGGGTAGGCAACCCGCACGAAGGGGTGCGTTGGTCTGGCCTACCTCCACGGGCGCCATGGCACTCCGAACTTTCTGAGGTAGATCGTCGCTACGGCAAGGTTCTGAGTTCAGCGAAACAGAAAGCTACACAAGGATGGGATTTTCAGGCAATACTTGGCAAAGTTGGGCGGGAAGGATTGAATGCTATGAGCCTTGGAGCGCGTCACTCCGGCAGCAGAACGACTGGAGCTGAAATAAGGAATGACTACCGCAAGGTAGACGAAACGAAATTCTAACACACCGGGAAGCAATGATCTGTCTGTTGCCATCAAAAGCCCCTTACTTTCTGATTTAAAAATGAGAGCGCGAAGATGAGAGTGAAGGAAACTGAAGTTATCGCAGGCACATAGACGAACCACACTCGTGATCACACAGATTGCAGAAGGTTTGCGGAGTTTATTAAATTCTTTGTCTTCGGAACGGTACGGGAACAGAAACCTCCACTTGGATGAGTTCGGCAAACCTTTACTGAAAACTACAAACGCTACGGTTTTGCAGCGCATTGGAAGCTTCAGTGGAGGCGTGGTGAGAGGCGGGGCGTGGGGCGGAGCGCGCGGGGCGGGGCGCGGGGCGGGGCGCGGGGCGGTGCAGCGGCCGGCCGGGTGGGAGGGAGAAGAAGGCCTCAGGTGCAGCCAGAGGCAGGCCAGGCCAGGCCCAGCAGAGGACCGCGGAGGAAGGGAAAGGAGGGAAGGTGAGGCAGGGAAGGGCAGGGCAGGGCAGGGCACAGTGTTGGTGGGGGCAGAGCAGAGGCCCCGCCTAAAGACCCGCCCATCGCGGCCCCGCCCCGCCCCGCCCCGCCCCCCCCCCCCCCCCCCCCCCCCCCCCCGACCTGCACGGCCTGCAAGCTGCTGCTGTCCCTGTGCTGTGCAGCCGTTCTAGCCGCGAGTCACACTCCGCGCCGCACGCTCCGTGCCCGACATGAGGTCGCGACCCGACCAGA
>CABIKL010003380.1:0-11026 GCA_902196195.1 Aptinothrips rufus | reverse complement strand
AGATTTAACTGTTGAAACCAAAATGTCACCAACCAAATGGTCCGCGCTGTGATTGGTCGAGCTGTAGTGACTTTTAAGCGCAAGGTTGTTTTTCGTTTCCGGCAACTCGCTTGTGCCAATCCCCCCTCGCCTGAAGTTTCCTGGCCCTGTCTAGGGCTGCAATAAACTGTTGAACTTCCGGCACGGGGTCTTCTCGCGGTTACCAAAACTGAATTGTTTTTCAGATACTTTGAAAACGCACGCGCAATACTATTCCGGTCTACTCCTTTGCTGTCAAAATAAGGTTTGTACGTTTCCAGAAGAAGCTGCACAACAGCAACTTGAGATAGGAAGTGAGCTCTTACAGCCCTGGAGTAAGCGTGGCCAACTAACATGTGCGGAACGGCATTCTTGGCGTAATCCAGCTCCCACATTTTTTCAAGCCCGCTCCCGTCCATGAAGTATCCTATGCAGCCCAAATACGGAAGCAACACATGAAATCCTCCCAGCCGCACGAGTACATACTGCAGCAAGTTGATGCGCTCCGACCCCACGCGACCTCAAGATTTTTTTTCTCAAGTCAAAGACAGAACTATCTATATTGTTCTGTTTAAAACACATATCCGGCGACCCCAGGCCACTCACCGCGACCACAATTTTTTTTTCTCGCGACCCCTCGCGTTGGGAACCGCTGCCATAAACGTTTCATATTCAGCAACAGCTCCCTGTGCTGAAATTGTGAAGTCAATTGCCTCATCCTCATCATTATCTACTAACAAATAATATGGTTCTTTTGTCGTCCCTATTGTAGGAAAATTGAGTTAGTGTTCATAGTTCTGATAACAGTTTCTGAGTATAAAAAGAGTAATGCAGAGAAACGTAACTTCCTCTTGTATGAGTAAATTTACCTTTGTCTGAACTTTCACTATCCAAAATGTTCCTCTTAATACACAGTCCAGTAGTTTCGCACTCAGGTGCCTCTATCCTCATTGGTGAACTATGTCGAACCTGTAAATCTGTAGTCATGCTTCTATTGTCATACTTTGTTGTTGGCATTGCTGACAAGAAATCAACCTCTTTCCTGGAGAACCATGGATATCTGATAACTAGTATTTCAGAAGAGGGAATCAAGTAACAGTACATTTTATTTTTATGTGCGTTGGTAAAGCTTACTGCCTCCTGTGCTTGTCGTTGGAAAAATTTCAAGGTGCTGGAAGCTTGGAAAACAACTGGAATCTCTGCACTTGGTGGTGTTGGTGAGGTGCAAGCTCGAAGATCAACCAGATTCTCAGGACATGGTGGAGCTTGCGAGATGGAAGCCTCACGATCAACTGAATTCTCTGGAGTTGTTGCAGCTTGCGAGATAGACACTTGAAGAGAGGCTCCACTCCCATGACCGGGTGTGCTTTCCGAGTCCAAGGTGACGTTTCCGTAGAACGTAAGAAATATAATTTACTGAAGTATTCCTGATCCTATTTTCGATATGAAAACAAGCAAATATGCCATGTCCCATATGAACACATTGTCTTTTAGAAACTAATGCAGAGTTTCAGAACGTGACATTACGAGGGGAGGTTGTGGTGAAATCACTCAAGATGAAGCTTTTTCACCTCCTCCAAATTGGCACAAGGGACTTGTACAAGAAAATTAGCACATTACTACCGACAGGCAGCGCGGCAGCCTGCCATATCGCTTCTGTCTTGGCCACGACCTCTTGCATGACCATCTTGATGACAGGGGCCTCGTTGATTCAGGCCTCCGCCTCATGAGAGGAGGGCTTATGGAGTCGGCTCTGAGACCGCCGATACCACCGCCGCACCAAATATTTTACCACTTTTCTCTCTACTCACCAAACACTGCAACTCTGTGCGCCGTCCATGGGTGGAGGGAGGTCCCCACTACACAATCGGAGTGAGCCGACCATACCCGTCACTTTCTGCGCAGGCGCGAGCGCGGTAAACTGCCTTCTAGCCGATTCGGCAGACTGCCCGCCAGGTTCGCGCCGCCCGCAACAACAGTTTGAAAACGGCTTTTAACCATTTGAGCAAACCAACGCATTTCAGGAGAAAACTTCGTCACTAAAATTCATTGCCACTTATTTGAGGAATTTTCGTTAGTTTTTCAATTGCTGAATTGCGTACATTTTCCATTTCGGAAGTGTGGTAAACATAAGTGACAAGTTCAGGTTAGGTGGCCCATTGTTTGTTTATGATTACTTTGCATACGAGTCATTCCCTGTCAAGAATTCGGCATTTGCCTGTTTAATTGCTCTGAACGTCAGTGAATTCGGCTTCTTCTTGATTTTTTAAGTGATGTAAGTGATATATTATGAAAAGAAGCTGTCTGTGAATCGTACTATTTGCTTCTTTCGGCGCATTTGCTTCGTAATGTCGCCACACCGGCTGAGGTCTGTTTTGTTCGTTGCGTTGCCGTCTGGCTGCTGACTGCTGACCAGAGTCATAACAAACCGTTTAAATTGAAGGTAGGTGAAAGGTATTGTTCGATTTTGCTTGTTATGAATCTGAATATGACCTGAACTTCCCTCTGCTTTGGTTCGTGTGGCTAGACTTGTAGCTATTTTTTGTATGAGATACGACCCGTTTAGACAAAGGCCGCTTTGGATGTGTTTCAGACTCAGACCCCAGCCATGCCCCAGCTCTGGAATAGTGCAGATTTCACCTCAGAAGTTATTTTGCTGTAATCTTCAGTTCTGTGCTAAGGTGTGTTACTCAGTTCTTATGATTGTACTGAAATTGAATTTGCCTTTTGCTCCCCTTGGATGCAGAATAAGTGTTTGTATATGTGCTGGCATTCAATTTAGTTTGAGCTTTTTTATCATTTGCAGGATGGAAGGAGAGAATCTTGAAGATGTTTGTTTGGTAGATGTCAACACGGGACTTCCTGACTACGAAGAAGTACTCAGTCCTAAATCTGCTGAATTACATGGAGATTCTGAAGATGAGACCATCCCTTTACCTGATGATGGACAGAAGAAAAAAGTGTCAAGAAGGAAACGCCTTGTTCGTCCTAAGCAGAGGGGACTGTACAGGCCAAAATCACCTGAAACTGAGGTATTTATCATTAACATTTTTGTACATTTTAAATTATGATTTTTTCTATAAATTTTATGCAGTGATTGCTTTTTGTCGTCTTATCAGTCTGTTGGAAGTCCTTCAAGTGTCATTGAGGAGCATTCTTATTTCAGTGTTTCTTCCAATGAGGTAATACTACATTATTCTTTAAACATAATTTCTTGTTTGATAGAGAGCTGGAATTAAAGCAAGTTTGAACAAATCCTTTTTTTTTCTTTATCCCTTTAGTCTATTGGAAGTCCATTGTCAGTAACAGAGGAACAGTCCGATGTCAGGAAATCTTCTACTGAGGTATTGCTTAAATCCTGTCTGTTGTCATCTACTAGTTCCATTGAAAGTTTGGTCCATTATCACTGCTGTACATAGATATATTTTACATCTCGTTTAATGTTTTTGGCTCTTGCAGATTTCGAATGTGGAAGGGATGCCATCTGTAGAGCCCCAAGAAGATGTTGAGTGTGATGTATGTTACCTTCCTCTTTAAATTATTTCTGTTGGTTTTACAAGATTCAGCTTTCATCTTTTATTTTTTTACTATATGTTTGTCTTTGTTTGTTTTGTTTTTTACAGGTTCCGGATGAGAGTTCTAATGTATGGAGTGATCCGGATAAGAGCCAAGATTTTGAGTTTACTGTACGTACTAGTCCATTGTTTGCCCTTAGTACCTTAAAGTATGTACATTAATTTGAATTTGTGATCCCTTTAGGAAGTGTCTCCTCCTTTGCAAGCAATTGAAGTTGCCCTTGCACTTCTTGAGCAGCTATTGCCTGATGGATGGACTGTTATAGCAGATAGTTGTGGATTCCATTTTCTGCTCATACCTTCACAATCCATCTCGAAATCCATCCAGAGGCAGATCTACCTTAAGTACAATGGTTCTGTGTCTGTCATGGTCCATTGCAAAACTTTGCCATCTGAAAATGAGATCACAAAACTTCATCCTGCACCTGTGGTTTTTCAAGATGAACATTACCAAAAGTTTTGTGAAAAGGGCCTTGCTATGTGCTGGGCAATGACGCAATTTCAAGTCTGCACGGGGGCTAACCATCAAGAATCGAAGCACATCTGGTCTTCTCAGCCAGATTCCTATGTAGATCTGAACCCATATTTAGAATCAAACTATGAAACTTCATGTCGCTCCAAACAGTGCCACTTCCTCATTCCTTTGCGACTTAATACTTTGAGATGTCAGCCCTGCAGTAGAATAATGAAAACCCTGAAAGAAAGAACAAAATTTGTTTCTGAAGGTAATGTGAAGCCTAACACCCCGAATATTTACCTGACACCAGAACAATCTCAGGCAAAATTGAAGGAAGTTCATGAAGCCAAACGGAAGGCAGATAAGCGTGTGTCATACTTGGAATCCAAAATAATAAACCTGTTGGAGAAAGAAGGGGTTGATGTTGATGAAGATCAGTCTGAATACTTTAGAGCCATCCTGGAAAAAGCAGACTTAAGTCCCATGCAGAAAATGTTTTTGGAGGAACAGTTCAAGAGTTCCACAGTGTCAGACTCAAGAGGTCATCGTTGGCATCCAGCCATGATAAGATTGGCAATAAAAATCAAGAATGTGTCAACATCTGCTTATAATATTCTAAGGGATTCAGGTGCTGTGAAATTACCCCATCCAAGGACACTGTTAGATTCCACTAACTGTATTTCTGCTGTCTCTGGTGTTAATCAAGGTCTTCTGGAAATGGTATCAAAAAAAGTTGCAAGCCTGAAAGAGCCATATCAGAAGTATTGCTCACTCATTTTTGACGAAGTATACATATCCCAAAACCTTGTCTACAGGAAGTCGGATGGTGCCTTGGTTGGATATGTATATTTGGATGATGTGGATAAAGAAATTGCACGATTTGATAGTTATTTACAGGGAAAGACTGAATTGGAAAGCTTACCTCTGGCAAGCAAAATTTTGGCATACATGGTGAAAGGACTTACATCGGATGTGAAATGTGTTATTGCCTCATATCCCTGTAAAGATATGGATAAGAGCATGATTTTTTCTCGAACATGGGAAGTTATTGCACAGTGTGAAGGAGCTGGAGTCCCAATTTTAAATCTTGTCTGCGATGGAAGCCCAACTAATCGATCCTTCTTTAAATTGCATACTCCCATCAACCACAGAGCTAGTGGCATTGTGTATGACACAATAAACATCTATGCTCCTGATCAAAGGGTCTTGTTTTTCATTGCAGATGTGGCACATTTACTCAAAACAATTAGGAACTGTCTGTACAATTCAAGAGAAAATGAAGGTAGTCGGTTTCGGCACATGGAAATAAATGGTCAAAAGTTGTTGTGGAAATACATTGTAAGACTGTACTACACCTACCGGGGGAATTCCCTGAGACAGTGCTTCAAGTTGAATGCTCAAAATGTGTTCCCGAACAGCTACAGTACAATGCGGGTTAAATATGCGGCTGAAGTACTGAGCCAAACTGTTGCAAATGCCTTGAGAATCTTAAACTGGCCAGGTACAGAAGAGTTGATAGAGTTCATTGAAAAGATCAACAAATTTTTTGACATTCTTAATGGAGCTCATAGCTCTCAAGGAAAGAAGAAAATGAATGAAAACCGTGCACCATACACAGATATCAAAGATAAACGATTTGAATGGCTTGAAGAATTCTGGAATGATTATTTAGAACCCTGGCGGATGAAAAATGAAGAATTAGACATGGAACCTAAGGAGCGAGCTAAGACCATGCTTAGCTACCAAACTCTTCGGGGAATTGAAACCACCATATGGGGCTTTACTGGTGCCGTCAAGTACTTGCTGCAGAAGAAAGCTAGATTTGTCATGGCTCGAGCTTTTTCTCAGGATCCCTTGGAACAGCACTTCAGCCAGCAACGTGAAAAGGGTGGTGGAAACACAAATCCAAATGTGCAGATGTTCCAAAGGAATCAGGTGAACATTGCCATATCAGGTCAGCTGAAAACTCGTCGCCGTAAAGCCAATGTTGAGGATGACCTTACCCCCTCAGATGTGAGTGCTGAGCCTCTACCCAAACGACAAAGAAAGAGAAAGCAGAAATTAGTATCTGATGATGAATGAACTTGAGGCGATTCCAGCCTGTGGATGTTCAGTTCTGTTATATTTTTGTATTTCCCATCTAATGTTTCACAAAAGTGAGTGGTAAATTTTGTTTTTTTGTTTTCTTCCTGTAAACAAGATTTTGGGATATGTATACTTCATCAAAAATGAGGGAGCAATAGTTCTCATATGGCTCTTTAAGCTTTGCAACCTTTTATTGATATAATTTCCAAAAGACCTTGATTATTTCCATGTAGAAATATTATTTATGCATGATGTATTAGTATTGTTTTATGTTGCAACTTTGTTACTGAAGCACCAATATTAAATCTGTAACTAATCTGTTGATATATCTCAGTTTCCATTTTACTTTTATCAGTATTCTAGTTTGAGTGATGTAGAAATGAAAGAGTATGTGCTTTCAGACCATAACAGTGAAGAAGTGTCACTCTGAAGATGTTATTTAATCATGTTATACCCGTATTTGTATGTTTCAACCCAATAATAAAAAGGCAAAAATGTTCATGAAACCAACTAATTTATTTACCGTACTACTTGCACAGCTGAGAGATTGGTGATATACATAAACTATTACAGAATTGGATTACTGCTGAGCTGAGCAGCCAACAGATGACAGACTAAAAATAAACATGACAAAGAATATCCAAAATCCACTTAATCAAAAATGATTACAAAAAATGAAGTAGCTACAAAATAAATTTGGCAATGAATCAAAACTATTTCTCAATTTAGCATTCATTTTTTTTTAAAGAAACACCTATTATCATGATACTTAGGTCACATTCACTGAAATCAAACTTAATGAAAGAAAAAAAAGGTTGAACTTAAAGTGAACCAAGAGGGAATAAAGCCAGTGCTTTGATATCAAAGCTTACATTTAGTGAAATCAAAATTTATAAAGAAACAAAACTAAATGTGAAACAAGAGGAACTGATGTTGGTTACAATACAATCACAAGTTAAGAACATTATTAAATATGGCACAGACCATCAAAGTGGTATTCATATCACAATAACAAATTTCACTTGTTATTATCTGAAAGGCACATCGCACCACATAATCAAAGTCTAGTTCCAAAACTAGCGAGCCAACTTCGAGCGATGACTAACAGACGAAAGCGGCTTCTTGATGGCTTCATTAAGTCTTCTTTTCATGATCCCCTTCGTGACAGTTCTGCACACTGTATCAACTGTGCAGACAAACCACTGCAAAGCTTTATCTTCTGGAATAACTAAACCAAGGAGTGAGTCCCACAGTATGTATAGTTCGAAGTTTGATCTGACTCCTTCATGCACCTTCTCCAGCAGGACTGATCCATCCTCTTCTTCAAACCCCATCACAACACATACAAGTTCCATGTAAAATTCAAAAGCAGTCTTGTTCACATAACAGAGGCGTCCCCGGTCCTGAGCAGCAGTCCACCTTCTGATTTCCTCAGCACAGCGAGTTGATGGATCATCTGGATTCTCAAGAAAATTTTCCCTCAGGATATCGCTAAAAGGCTTCTGGTTATAAGATGAAGGAAACCTTCTTTCTCTTCGCAAAATTCCAGCAATGACAGAGCCAGCAATGTAGTGAACAGTTTGCTGAAACTCTAGGGATGAGAAATCATCACCTGATCTTTTCTTAGGTCTACACACTTCTCTGGCACTATTTTGCATTTTTTCACACACAAAGATGAGGACTTGATCACTCAGATTCATAACAAAACCACCGATAAAGAAATTTAAAACTGCAGTATCAGTATCTTCCATAGATAGCAGAATATCCTTCAACTTATCTGTAAACTGTTGTTGATTCAATAGTCTATTGGTAGCCACGATGAAAAGCTCTCTCAGTTTATTAAGTCCCACAACTTTCTGGACAGTAAATGCAGAATGCAGCTCACCAGCAAGAAATTGCATCAAATGCGAAGAGTCATTGTTACTCAAGAAATTTTTAATTTTCTTTGAATATTCCACACAGTTTAGGGCAAGTTCACCCATATTATAAATCTTCTCAATCTTCTGAAAGGTGGAAACACACAATTCCGGAAGTTGCCTCAAAATATCTTCCAAATCTGGGGCTCGTGAGGCAGTATCTGTAACAAATAATGAAAATAAAGAGACCTTGCTTGTAAAAGAACATGTATTTCAACATCAGCTAGCTACATTACTGTAACAAACCTTTCAGGACAACAGAGTTCAGATGAGTTTTTAATGTTCTCTCATTGGCGTAGGTTTTACTGCAATGAGGACAAGAGAGACGAGGAGCCACAACACCAGAATCCTTTTGAGACTTTTTTCTGCCCTTGCCTTTGGATTTAGAAGTGGAGGCTGCTTGTGAGGTTGACTGTCTTTCCTCTTCAAACTCATTTTCACAGTCTTCCAAAAGAACGTCGAACTCTGCCACATCGTCGACATCCTCCTCAGGCATCGAATAAAATAAATCGTCATCATCTATCAGATAACCCTCCATTTGGGATTCGTCATCCATCCTACGAACAAGACACGAAATACGATTAGAAAAATAAGTAAGGATAGTCCCGGGCCTCAGCCGAAAGAGCCGAAAGAGCAAATAGTACGATTCACAGACAGCTTCTTTTCATAATATATCACTTACATCACTTAAAAAATCAAGAAGAAGCCGAATTCACTGACGTTCAGAGCAATTAAACAGGCAAATGCCGAATTCTTGACAGGGAATGACTCGTATGCAAAGTAATCATAAACAAACAATGGGCCACCTAACCTGAACTTGTCACTTATGTTTACCACACTTCCGAAATGGAAAATGTACGCAATTCAGCAATTGAAAAACTAACGAAAATTCCTCAAATAAGTGGCAATGAATTTTAGTGACGAAGTTTTCTCCTGAAATGCGTTGGTTTGCTCAAATGGTTAAAAGCCGTTTTCAAACTGTTGTTGCGGGCGGCGCGAACCTGGCGGGCAGTCTGCCGAATCGGCTAGAAGGCAGTTTACCGCGCTCGCGCCTGCGCAGAAAGTGACGGGTATGGTCGGCTCACTCCGATTGTGTAGTGGGGACCTCCCTCCACCCATGGACGGCGCACAGAGTTGCAGTGTTTGGTGAGTAGAGAGAAAAGTGGTAAAATATTTGGTGCGGCGGTGGTATCGGCGGTCTCAGAGCCGACTCCATAAGCCCTCCTCTCATGAGGCGGAGGCCTGAATCAACGAGGCCCCTGTCATCAAGATGGTCATGCAAGAGGTCGTGGCCAAGACAGAAGCGATATGGCAGGCTGCCGCGCTGCCTGTCGGTAGTAATGTGCTAATTTTCTTGTACAAGTCCCTTGTGCCAATTTGGAGGAGGTGAAAAAGCTTCATCTTGAGTGATTTCACCACAACCTCCCCTCGTAATGTCACGTTCTGAAACTCTGCATTAGTTTCTAAAAGACAATGTGTTCATATGGGACATGGCATATTTGCTTGTTTTCATATCGAAAATAGGATCAGGAATACTTCAGTAAATTATATTTCTTACGTTCTACGGAAACGTCACCTTGGACTCGGAAAGCACACCCGGTCATGGGAGTGGAGCCTCTCTTCAAGTGTCTATCTCGCAAGCTGCAACAACTCCAGAGAATTCAGTTGATCGTGAGGCTTCCATCTCGCAAGCTCCACCATGTCCTGAGAATCTGGTTGATCTTCGAGCTTGCACCTCACCAACACCACCAAGTGCAGAGATTCCAGTTGTTTTCCAAGCTTCCAGCACCTTGAAATTTTTCCAACGACAAGCACAGGAGGCAGTAAGCTTTACCAACGCACATAAAAATAAAATGTACTGTTACTTGATTCCCTCTTCTGAAATACTAGTTATCAGATATCCATGGTTCTCCAGGAAAGAGGTTGATTTCTTGTCAGCAATGCCAACAACAAAGTATGACAATAGAAGCATGACTACAGATTTACAGGTTCGACATAGTTCACCAATGAGGATAGAGGCACCTGAGTGCGAAACTACTGGACTGTGTATTAAGAGGAACATTTTGGATAGTGAAAGTTCAGACAAAGGTAAATTTACTCATACAAGAGGAAGTTACGTTTCTCTGCATTACTCTTTTTATACTCAGAAACTGTTATCAGAACTATGAACACTAACTCAATTTTCCTACAATAGGGACGACAAAAGAACCATATTATTTGTTAGTAGATAATGATGAGGATGAGGCAATTGACTTCACAATTTCAGCACAGGGAGCTGTTGCTGAATATGAAACGTTTATGGCAGCGGTTCCCAACGCGAGGGGTCGCGAGAAAAAAAAATTGTGGTCGCGGTGAGTGGCCTGGGGTCGCCGGATATGTGTTTTAAACAGAACAATATAGATAGTTCTGTCTTTGACTTGAGAAAAAAAATCTTGAGGTCGCGTGGGGTCGGAGCGCATCAACTTGCTGCAGTATGTACTCGTGCGGCTGGGAGGATTTCATGTGTTGCTTCCGTATTTGGGCTGCATAGGATACTTCATGGACGGGAGCGGGCTTGAAAAAATGTGGGAGCTGGATTACGCCAAGAATGCCGTTCCGCACATGTTAGTTGGCCACGCTTACTCCAGGGCTGTAAGAGCTCACTTCCTATCTCAAGTTGCTGTTGTGCAGCTTCTTCTGGAAACGTACAAACCTTATTTTGACAGCAAAGGAGTAGACCGGAATAGTATTGCGCGTGCGTTTTCAAAGTATCTGAAAAACAATTCAGTTTTGGTAACCGCGAGAAGACCCCGTGCCGGAAGTTCAACAGTTTATTGCAGCCCTAGACAGGGCCAGGAAACTTCAGGCGAGGGGGGATTGGCACAAGCGAGTTGCCGGAAACGAAAAACAACCTTGCGCTTAAAAGTCACTACAGCTCGACCAATCACAGCGCGGACCATTTGGTTGGTGACATTTTGGTTTCAACAGTTAAATCT
>CABIKL010003379.1:0-11027 GCA_902196195.1 Aptinothrips rufus | reverse complement strand
GGTTGAGCAAGCTAAAATGTTTAGCGCGAGCTCAGCCTGTTACGCGAGGCAACTGTCTGGCGTACACCTAACCTTGTAGTAGACGTGGCGCAATTTGAAAAGGTACTTGTCAGGGAGGCTTAAGTTACGTAACGTTTGGTAAGGTTACATTTTAAGATCACTTACTCTCGTACATAGCTGTTTTAACTACCTTCGACTCAAGCAACAAGAAGGTGGCGTTGATGTGCTGAAAATACGTCCTAGTCCTACAGTATGAGCGAAGCCCCCTAACGACACACAGACCGACAATCTGGAGTTGATTTATCGTACGTACCTTCTTTCTCAAAACTTTGTGCTTTAAAGTTCATATTAGTCACGAAACTATTCAGAATTTGAAAAAAATTACCAGTCGATATATTTTTTTACTCAGAATGGAAAAAGACAAAACAACTGGCAACTAACGAAGTCTTTGTGCAGTGCCTCCTTCTTGGTCACATAAAAAAATGATAACAGGATGCATTTATATTCAAGACATTTTAAAACAATATTAACCAAGCAATATCAATTTGGTACCACCAGGAACAAGTAACAAATCAAAGTATCTTTGCCACATTTGAAAGTTGGAATGTGGGTCATTTGGTGCGGAAGGGCTGATCATTCAGCTAGCGTTCGGATCCTTGAGAACTGGCGCCATGTGGATTGTGGCTGGCATCCCTCATGGCCTACGTCTGGATGGACAATGGACATGAGCAGCAACACTCAGCGCCTTGTTCAACATATTCGTATGGTTCTGACATCGGAGTGGTCGGAGGTAGAGAGAGCTAAGTTCGCTCGAATTATGAGCGCGAAATATGAAAGTCCACTCCCGGACCACAATCTTACATGGATCACGGCAACGAACGCAGTTCTCTTGTCGATTAAAGACGGTTCATCATTAAGCATATCTCAAATCAAAAGTTAAGGTTGTGTAGTACTTACACAATCAAGACATCAAATAATAGTAAAAGCTACACTGGGACAAAAATTAACGTTATTCTGTCGTTTTCTTTAATTTTGCGAATAATTTATATACATTTCCATGATATTAGAGAAGTATTTTTTGTGGGGGGGGGGGGGGGGGGTGGGGGGGGGGGGGGGGGGGGGGGACTAGAAACCATACTGGTTAGAAACGAAGCACTCTTGCATTCGACCACGTTATTTGCTTACTGTTAGTTGCTTTACCAATATAAGTAGATTATATTTTTTTTATAAATTATTCATTTTAGGTTAGTTGATTTTCAACAGATGTGACATTCTGTTCACGATCTGGTACTTTTGTCACAAGGCTATGATCAACTTAAAGAGCTTGGACTGAACATACTTAAATGATAAAAACATTTCCTGATTCATTTACAGATTCTACGTGACGCAACAAACAATTAACGAAGAATCACACCATCCTAAGTGAGTCGTCGACGATAAGATATAAAATATTACTAAATTTCTGAAAACTCAACTATATACGTCAATAAAATCAAACAGCCCAGAATGTTTTTTTTAATTACGTACTTCTAATTAATCCAGGAAAATCTTAAAAAAAAAAAATTGTTATTGAGCAAACCGAAAGAAAAGTAAAAAGTTACAGATACCTTATGCAAAAGACACGTAGATCCCTATCTTTATATGGAAGAACTACGTGTCTTTTGCAGTAAGGTATTGGTTTTAACTTTCAGACGAAAAGAAGATCAAGACTATCTGCAAATATCTTGCAAATTATTTTAGCTCTATATCCTCTCTTGAGTGGTTTTATTACTGTAAGAAAAAATAATTCACATATCTTGTCGCGGGGCTCTAAAGTTATATTCTCCTCTTCTAGGTGGTACTTCAAAGGTATTACTGGGAAGGAATCAGAGAAGAAACTTACGGCTGCTGGAGTTGAACGGGGAACATTTCTAGTGAGAGATTCGGAATCCCATGAAGGAGCAGTCGTTCTTACAGGTAAGAACTCTGCTTTATTTGTCATTGTTGACGGATATGGGAACGTAGCACTTTCACGTGTTCGAGACGAGCAACGGACGGGTCGCGACCGGGCTGAGTCGGTTGGAGTGAGACAGAGCGATGCGGCCAGAAAGGGGAGCGAGCGAGACAGAGTGAGATGGGCTCGAGCTTCAACCGCCCGTTGCACATCACTGGCAAGGGAGCGGTTAAGGTAGAAGACACGTCTTGCGGTCATTGCGCTCAAGTCTCCATTATGGTTAACACTGTCATTTTCTTACATACGCTCGCTCTGTAATACATACGATTTTGAGCAGCCGTATTACGCAGGAACGAAACCTTATGTAATACGTACGGATCGCTCTGTAACACAGACGACCTCTCTGTAATACATAAGGCAGGGTGTACGTAATACAGACGAATCAGTCTGTAATACAGACGACAGGGCGTATGCATTACGGCTGCTTAAATTCGTGTGGATTACAGACGTGGATTGTATGTAAGAAGAAAGTGACAGTGAAAGGCAGTTAAAACTGGCAATTACAGTTCGAGGCGCAGACAATGTGCTCCACTACCGCATCACGCACGACGGCAAGAGCTTCAGCCTCGGCAAGAAGGCAAGGTTTGAAAGCCTCGACCAGCTCATTGAGCATTTCAGTTTGCCCGGCAGGCCTTTCGTGGAGCAACTTCGGCAGCCACTAGCCAAGGTAAGATTCATTTTACAGGAAGTGTTTGAACTACATACCTGAACTGGACTTTGTTACTTCTCAATCGACCGCCACGACCAAGAAAACCATTTTTGTCTCTATTTCATGATGCCCAGACAGTTCTTTAATCAACGAGCAAATGTAAAATTAAAAGTGCAATGTTGTTGTTTTTATTTATTTTTTTCAAGGACGAACGCGGGATCAACTACCCTCCTTCGAATGTGACTTTCGACGCCTGGCAAATTGAACGCTCGGCACTAAAGGAAGTAAAATTCCTAGGGAAAGGATCTTTCGGCGAAGTCTACTTGGGCATTTGGAATGGGGGCACGAAGGTCGCGGTGAAAAAACTCATTAAAGGTATGTTCTTGTTGTTTGTTTTTTCCACATTAATTCGGGATAAAAGGCATGTTAATCTACTACAACACGCTAGTACGTTCCCTCCAGCGCTGCGGCACCTAACTCGACTAAAATAGCGTCCGCTTAGCCAATGCCGGACCTGAGTGGTTAATCCAGACAGAGTCCAGGTATCCTGCGTTTCTTGCTTTAGGTCTTGAACGATCCGTCTCACACTAAAAACCAAGACATATTTGGATTCACGACGCTTGACAGACTCTATGCGCTGAATTTTGGAACTTCAGAAAGGCGAACGGCTCTCGTGTCCGTTCGCGCCATTTGAATCGGAAGGTTGTAGACCACCTTTTTTTTTTTTTCAGAAACATTTCAGTCACTGTGAAAACTTAATGTGGGTCTCGAAAACTACGAATGGTGCTCACAAGTCGTTGGCAGCCTGGCAGCGTTAGTTACAATGAACATTCGTGAATCGACGCAAGGCAAAATGTTGAGAGAAAGTTCAAAACTCTGGGCGCAACCTGAGTTTTAGTAAAACCGGGCAGTTCCGCACACGACAACTCGAAATCAGAAAGTCCCACAATTGAGGACCATGAACTGCTGAAATGGCCGTAAACGTTGCTTACACATATTTGAGAAGATATTGGAATAACGTTCCTCCTCCCCCTTTCAATCCTCACTACGACTCTTGTTCTCCATTCCCGCGTTCTTTTTTCGATATAACTGTAAATTTTTGCTGAATTGAATGTTGACCTTGTGTGTCCCTTGGCACGTTCGTCGAATTCAGTACTCGCAAAATACTTTTCCTTGAAAACCAACAGTCAGAGGGTGCCGGAGTAGCGCTCGGGTACTTTGAACTGCTCTGGACTTTTCTTTCTGCCCGGGCGTGCCGAATGCGAGGCCACAGACTACGTGATAGCGTATATATTTTATGCCTTACAAATATATCTTGTAAGCTAATACACAAAATTATTTAATCCAGAACTTTATATATGAACGTCAGTTAATGACAAATTAACACATTGAGTGCAGCCCTGGGAATGCACCACCTTTTAACCCCGGGCGTGACCTCTATACGGCCACGCCGCACTCAATGTGTTAATATCAACTTATTGTGTCTCTCCACAGTGTTACTCCCCTACCGATTAAGATTATTTCGAGCCTCTAATAGCTCACGGTGAATCTTTAGTTTAATTTAATTTGAATTGATATATCCTTGCCTGATTTTCGCAGGTAGAATGCGTCCAGCTGATTTTCTGAGGGAAGCAGAGACAATGAAAAGCATGCATCACGACAACATTGTTCGTTTGTACGCCGTGTGCTCCAGTCCCCATCTGATTGTCATGGAGTACCTGGAAAATGGAAGTGTCCTGGAATACATGCAAGGTAGGCCTAAGGAGAATTTCGCCGCGTGCTGCAAGTTCCGCTTCATTCTAACTTCTTTTCGCCAGTGTTGTGGCGGTCACGCTGTATTTGTGGCTGAGCGATAGCGAAAGCCGGTTTACTCGGTGCACAAAATTTGTCGTGTCTGTTTGTGCGTGTGCGGTTGTTATCGCGATTAAATCCAAACCTTTTGTCACACGGCTGTAGCCTGAAAAGCTGGTGTTTTGGTATAAAAAGAAAGGCTCTTTTCGATTTTGGATTCTCTAACTTGATTTTGAAGGGAAGTTAGTTGTCAGGGACCCTATGGAATGATTTTGAGGCAAAAGTGACAGTTTTTTTGTTATACTGAGTAGAGTACTTCCTAAGGGGTTATCATTATTGAAGATTTATTTAACCGTTTAGGGGTAGTTTGAGCGGTTTAATGTCATATAAGGGGTGATTTTTAACAAAATTTGATTTTACTTAGTGAAGTCGAGTTGGGAATCACCCTAGGGATTGTCGAGGATGCTGAACACGAAAATGATATTTTCGGGGGTATATTTCATCTTCTTGTGGCAGTTTCTACCTAGGGTAGAAATATCGTGTAAACAGTAGTTTTTGTCAAAAACTGGATCTTTCTAATTGCAGTTGAGGCCAGGCTAATTAAACCCCATTCACTTCAAACGACTTACGTGGGTACTAGGGTGGCGTTGCGGTTCAAAAATATCCCTTGCAATGTCAACGATGGCGAAGCCATCTTACGACGGACAGCCGACAGTGTATCGTGGTTTGCCTTCACACGGTCATGCCATCGAATCCGGCCGAACACGGTGACCGGCTGGCTATGGAAGACTTTCAGTCGAGGCCCGAAGGGCCGAGCCGAAAGCGCCGCAGGCCAAGGTTAAAGACCTGGATACTCTGGCAAAGAAACGCGCAGGCTGTCCCGCCTAGTCCGCCATCTTTACTAGTGACTGGGGAGACAACTGCTGGGACTGCCGCACCAGTCCGGTATGACAACTAAAGGCGTGGTATGAGAAATTGCGCGCATCGCGTTTCTTTGCCAAGTATCCAGGTCTTTAGCCAAGGTTAGGTGGGAGCCTAGACAGGGGCTGAGGGTGACGGGTTGAGCAAGCTAAAAAATCTAGTGACCTCAGCCTGCTACGCGAGGCAACTGTCTGGCGTGCATCTAACCTCGTTACTGTAAGAGCTGTTAAAATTCAGACTCGTACCTCAACTTTGCGGGCTAGTTGAAAATGTATTTTAAATTTAAACAAATAAAAGGCAAATTTATGCCAAATTTGTTTTAAACACAAATAAAAATCTGGGAACTTTAATTTGTTTTAAAATGAGTTAAATTTAATGCATAAATGATTCGATTTGTTAAAATTTCACTCTTAAATCGTTACGAAGTATTCCTTTGGGGGGCTCCCTGATTGTTCGTTGCGATACTGTTCATAAAAATAAACACGCTGTTTTTTTAATCTTTTATCGTCAATTCCTGTACGAATTTTAAGTGTATGAATTTAAGTTTAAATTCTTATTTGCGATTGAAATGAAAAAATAAATTCAAAAACATTTTCGTCGAGCTTCGTCTCAACTGATTTCGTCGTAAGTGATGTGAAACCAAACTTATAAAGGCACAATCTTTATTAAGGCACTTTGGGACTAATGTGACTTTAATAAAGATCTTAATAAGAACATATATGGCCCAAAACATATTAAGACTTAACCCCTAGAGAGTCAATAAAGACTTCATTAAGAATGAATTCGGATTAAATAAGTTTTAAATTTAGATAAGCGTATTACTAAACATTTTATAAGTTCCTAATAAGGAAGTTCAAATAAAAACCAAAGTAGGTATTTTCGGGCGAGAAGTTAAATTTTTAACGCCGCCGATGTTTGGTGTACTCCGGTTATGACTACGTGTCGACCTTTCCTATTGTGGATGGACCCTCGTCTCGCTGCAGCCCGGAAGACAAGATGGTCTACTTGCAATGAGACTAAGTGCGCACCCACTTCCCCCACCCCACCCTGCCCCGTCACATGGCTTAGACACACTGTCGAAATGAGACGGAACTGTTTCTGACTCCGCACTGTGGACGGCCCCTATACCTGGACTGTTGTTTTATTCAAACTATACTTTTAAAAGCGTACTGAACTTAGCGCTATCGATCGGAGAATGCTTGAACTGTTTTGAGGGAAAATGCACGGAGTATTCACGAAAATAGTCATGTGAATACGCTACTCTAAGTTACCCCTAGCCGTTCTCAGAGTTCGGAGCGTGCTCTCTTTTCTTAAATATCATGCCAGCTCGCAGCTCGGCCGCGCTGGCTCGCGTAGCGTCCAGGGCGGAGCCCCGCAGTTGGACTCTGATTTGGACCCGCCACGACAAGGATGAGGGGAAGAAGTGTGTCTGCACTCTTAAATCGTTACGGAGTATTAATTTGTATTATGTTTGCTTAAAATACTACGTACAGTACGAAGTATTTTTTTTGTATTACAAATGATTTGCTTCGTATTGCAAACTCAAATAGTTTGTAATGTTACAAAGCTTTTTAGTTTAAGTAAATCCCTCGGTAAATCCTTTGTAATGCAAACCAAACAGAATACTTCGTAACCTACAAAGAATTTTTTCGTATTACGTATGCTCAAAATACTGCGTGTGTGTGTGTGACTTATGCAAGTTTTCCGTTTCTGCTTGCAAACATTCGTATCAAACGCTCACCATGATCATTCTGTGCAGCAAATCAAAGGAAGCTGGACATGAAAGCCATACGCAAGCTTGCAGGACAAGTGGCTTGCGGTATGGCTTACATTGAGTCCAAGGTCCACGTCCATCGGGACCTGGCGGGGCGCAACGTGCTGGTCAGTGCAGAGGGTGTGGCCAAGATATCAGACTTCGGCTTGTCTCGTGACGTCGAGGTAGGTGCTGTAGTAATATAGCTTTGGATTTCAACTATTTTCAAAATACGAGATATTTTTTCATCTTGCCCAAGCTAACGAACGATAATATTAGAATACAGTAACGGTACTTATTCAGGTCAGCGGCCACTACGCGGGTCGTGTTATAAAATGGTGCCCCTGGCTAGCGCGATGATCTTTTGGTTCCAATGACGGATGAATGCAAAGGTCGAAGCCCACAGGTAGCCAACCAACCCATGGTTCAGTCCAACCATAATCATAAGCTTGCTAGGATGCTGCAAAGAATCACTACCAAAAACGCTTCTTAGGAAGCCGCCTGAAAACCAGCATCTTGAAAAAGGGTATATATATTTTATTGTAGCAGCCAAAGTACGCAAATTTCACCCTTCTTGAGTGACATACAGTAATTGCAAGGTTGGATTTTCTATGCGTTTAGCTCTTTTTCGCTCGTTTTAACAAATTTTAACATGTTTGATACTGCAGTCCACAGTGATTGGCGAATTCTATTAAGACTCAAGTCTTTCACTGCGTAAATTTCGCTACATTTCTCATAATGAATTTGCTTTTTCTATAGCACCTGGTTTTGAATAACCCACGCTGGAACATTTCAGTTGACATATACAACTTCGAACTAAATTATCTGTAACCAGTGGAATATTCTGGGCCCAGAGCGATGACAAATAAAAAGAACGAAACGAGAGAACTCCTGTGATGGGTCCTGTAGACGGTAGACACAAGCGAAAACACATATACACAGGATTACATTATTACATCGGATTAATAGCAATTAAATCAACAACTGAGCTGAAATTAAATGTTAGTGTTCATAGTCCGTTTATGATAATTACTCAGAACAGCTCCCGTTATCTTCAATTTCTTTTCGAGAGCGGTGTAAAATATCAATATTTCTAACAAGAATACCGCAATTTTGTACACACGAGTATATGATTCTGTTGAATACCACCTCACATTAGACGTGACGTTGTGTTCTACACGCTTTCTAGAGATGTCGGCTAAAGATCGGTATTTAAAGGAAATTTTCAATTTGCGTGGGAATCGCAAGAACGTGCTTTGTTGCATGTAAGAGTTAATATTATATTGCGTCCTTTCATTAAAATATTCTTATTTAAATGACCGGAAACCATGTTCTCCATTATTGAAGTGCCTATGAAAGCGCTACGCGTGCATCACTCCATAACGGAGCGAGTTTTATATGAGTGACCCGAATTAGGGCGCGCACTGACCCTAAATAGGGCCACGCCGGCTTATTGAAAGCTGGAGACATTGATCAAAGTTTGGTGGACCTTGGATCCTTGGATCCATCGGGTGCTTCTTCTCAAGCAATTGGGAAGTGGGTTGGAATGTGAACCACATTAGTTGACATAGCCCAATTTTGGATCATTTTCGATGGTTTTGATTATAAACAGAAAAAAAATTGTCACAAAAATTTGCCATTTGGAAAAAAGTTAGATACTTGACCCCTCTTGACAGCCTTGAGGTCTATTGAAGCAACTTGCATATCTTTATGGACGATATTACGGAAACCAAAAATAAGTGTCATACAACATGTACATTAAGCGGATTCCGGGAATAAGCATGAATGCTCGCAGAGAGAAACACTAATATTATATATATATGAAATGGTCATGCAGTGAGAAAGAAATTTATTTATGACATTATGATTTTACAGGAGCGAGAAGGAATATATAGCGCTTCGGACAAGAATATGTGCCCACTTCGGTGGACATCACCAGAGTCGATACGTACTGGCAGATACACCATCAAATCAGACGTGTGGAGCTACGGTATCTTACTAACGGAATTAGTCACATTCGGGAAAGTACCCTATTCTGGTAAGTTCATTTCCCATTCGTTGTTCAAATATGAGATTAGCTAGGCAGGTTTTATACGACCCACAGAAAAATGAACAATGTTAAAAGCAGTCACACCTCGAAAAGAAATTCTTTGCAAGTTTTGCTTCTAGTCTTCTCTTTTACCAGAGAAGTCTTCTTCCCAATTCATACAAGTCTTTGTGGAAATAATTTATATGATGTTCAAAGCTTCTGTTCTGTTCAGTAGTATACAAGCTTGCGCGCCAAATACTTCACACCGTCCTTCACACCGAGCGATAACTGCGAACCCCTAAACCGAAAACCAAGAGGCATGCGCAATAGAATGCGGATGCGGATCACCAGAGTGCCTTGAATGATACGCATCCCACGCGCAGTTAATTTTTAAATACCGCTGCAGTACGATGCTATTTGACAAGCGGTTCAAAATTTTAACACGTCTGAGCAATATATTTTTGACAATAGTCTGCTTACAAGTATTGCTTGTAGGAAGATACGCCTCTGAACACAAACGAACCGGCTGAATGTAAGCGAATGGTACAGGGCAGGGGACTCAAGGAGAGACACTGTAGAGTCATACAGCCAGCGAGCACGTACTTCTTCGCGACTGATGTTGTTAGTCCGATGCGCGCACGTCGCTAGGCGCGCTAATATGAATGTACGGAGAGCTGCGTTAGTAGAAAGCCCACGATGCTAAATTGTAAGCGCCTTTGTAGAGTAGGTCAGAAGTGAATTATCGATTTGATGTCGAATCTACGTCAAACTTCGATGTTCGACCGCACAGTTAAATCTTTAAAAAGAAATTGCTTTGTAATAGGTAGTATTTTGAGCATATGTAATACGAAGCAGTTCCTTGTAAGTTACGAAGTATTTTGTTTGTACTACTTAGGATGTACTTCATATTCCAAACTACATTCCTTTGTAACCTTACAAATGATTTTAGTTTATAATACGAAGCCAATTCTTTGTTATACCAACGAAATACTTCGTAATTTACGTAGTTTGTTACAAAGCAATACTTCGTTACGATTTAAGAGTGCGATAAGTAGGAAAATCCCGTTGATTGTACCAGATTTATGAATCGACGTAAAATTGATGTGTAAATTTTCACCAGGAAAAAAACACCACCGCAAAACATGCAGACAGTACGCACACGTGAGAAAACAATGATAGCAAATTCAAAGCCTTGGCGATGAAATCTTCAAGCTATTTTGACAGCGCATTTTCGGTCTCAAAGACTTTTTTATTGAGTTTGTAAGTAGCTTCAGGTTCAGTCTAATTGCAACGTCCCGTAAGAACAAACATATACTTTCTCTCCCCACCGTCTCATTGTTCTTTTGAAATACTTCTCCAACGTTGAACAACTTTAACGTAAATAACAACGTTGATGTAAATAATTCTCCCCTGTAATTTTTTTAACTTACCACAAGACTTGTGGCAGAAATAAAAACTGTTGAACCATGTTGATGAACATTGCTGATGAACCCTAGTGTAACTTATGTGATAAATTTGGAAACACACCTTTGAAAATTACTATGGAAAGTTTTTTTTAAATTGACAGTGCTACCAACATTACCAACAACCAGCTCACGTTTCGTGCTCTCCCAGCAAGTGGCTTACTGACTTTCCCACCTAATTCAGTCAGTGCAGACTGAATTGAACGACGGTCCCATTCAGCATCATTAACATTTAGACGAGCAGAACTTTATGAAGCCTGGTGGTAATGTAGGTTAAGCTGGCCCAAAAATTAAAAAAAGTTGTGAGTAGTGCAATTTCGTATACCTCGAACTTTCAAAAGAACGCAGGAGAAAAAAAATTGAAATCGGACGAAGCTTTCCCGAGGCGCACGGCGCTTCAAGATTTCGAGGCGTCAGCGAGTGGAGGG
>CABIKL010003378.1:0-11027 GCA_902196195.1 Aptinothrips rufus | reverse complement strand
TGAATGGCTCGCTTGGTAGTCAGTGAGCTGCTGTGTTTCTAAATGGCTCGCTTGGTAGTCAGTGAGCTGCTGTGTTTTGAATGGCTCGCTTGGTAGTCAGTGAGCTGCTGTGTTTTGAATGGCTCGCTTGGTAGTCAGTGAGCTGCTGTGTTTCTAAATGGCTCGCTTAGTAGTCAGTGAGCTGCTGTGTTTCTATGGCTCGCCTGGTAGTCAGTGAGCTGCTGTGTTTCTAAATGGCTCGCTTGGTAGTCAGTGAGCTGCTGTGTTCTGAATTGCTCGCTTGGTAGTCAGTGACTGCGCATGGCTGTTGGTTGAGGCTGGCGCGGGCTGGCGGACAGACACGTCGTTAGCAGTCCCCGTCCTTACAGGCACCCGCCCCGTGGCGCCCCGTAGCTCTCCTTGACGCGCAAGGCGGCCTGTGACCAGAATCCGGGCCGCGAGCTGGGACGGGGAGAAGAAATTATAAGATGGCATGATAAAAAAAATCGCGAAACCCGTTCAGTTAAATAATTTTTTCTCTTTAACTTCCAGTCCGGCTACGTCACTCTATGCACTGCCAGAAAAAACTACGGTGAAGTTCCAGTCAATAATTTGCCTGGTTAGGACCGTACTTTGTAAGTACGGTCATGAGGGGTACAGTGAACCGTACCTCCCATAAGAGACCACAGAGGGTTACAACGTACTCCGTACCTCAAAAACCGTACTTTAAAAGTACCGCTAAACCAGGCAAATAATTGACAGGGATTTTTGGTACGGTTGGAAATTTTGGTACGGTTTTTCTGGCAGTGCAAGATACTCCAACACGAATCCATGTCGTGTCGACGGTTCACCTCTGACTGGGACGGCGCGCTTTAGCACACCTGTTGCCCCGGAAGCCGCGCTTTTCTCATTTAATTATACGGAAGTGGTTTTCCAATCGACATTCGGAAAGTGGAGCCAAGCGAATCAAAGATCGAGATCGAGCTCGTCGTGTCGTTTCTGTCCAACATTCTCAACCCCAACCAAAACAAACATTGCCCGGACACCCACCCCCACTTCATGTATCTTACCCGCTTCCATCACGCTTCTCCCTCCCTCCCTCCCTCCGCCCCACCCTCCGTCCCAACTTCCCTCCCTCCCTCCCTCCCTCCCTGCCTCTCTCCCTCCCTCCGTCCGCCCAGTTCTTTCTCTCTCACCCGGCGTCTCCACCCCCACCCTCCTCGGCCGTGACGTTTGGCTGGTTTGGCTTTGGCGTATGAAACACGTGACATAAGCCCGCATGCTGCGCGGAACAGGCGGCTCAGTTCGCTCCAGATTCGCCTCGACTGGCTCCGCTACAAGCTCCGCTGGCCTGTGGGAGGGAGGGAGGAGTTCCATGAAGGGCTGTACAGGATCTCTCTCCCCTAAGCTCACCAATAAGCTTCAACTTATATTTTGGAAAAGCCAACTTTGAACTCACATCGTTCTTAATTATGATGACGATTTACCAACCAATGCATATGCTTGTGAAGATCTCCGCAGGAACAGTACAGGTGTAATATAAAAAACTCCTCAACAAAATTTTGATCTTATCTCAAGTGCTGGGGTATTCTGGTTTTGAAAATGAGCTCCCTTCTTCCCACATCGAATTGCATCGAAAAGAACACGTAAAAACAACACCCAGAGTGATTTTTCATAACTTTTATTTCATGAAAACTAAACAATGGCCAGCGACTGTTCATGGGGGAAAATCTCAGTTGTGGTTCAGAAATAACTTCATCATGATAGAATATCCTTTGAGATAATTACATGGCTTTATCAGGACGATATCTAAGATGTTCACTTAATTTTAAATGAGAAGTACTGTTTTTGCAATCACTGCAGATAAATCTGACATAAAGAAACAAAAAGTGACATCTTCCACCATGAATCAATCTTATACCAGCCACATACACATTCTGTACAATACCTAATGAAAACTGTAACAAATACCGAATGCTCTTCTTTAAGACAACCAAACTGTTTGTAGAGAAATTGCACTGGTCCACTTTGGGTTCACAAATAATATGCTAAAATGATAAAGAAAAAGTAAAATAAAATAAGAGTGAACAGAAAATATTGAAAAGAAACAGAAAAAGCTGACTTCGATTTTCACATTTTACTGTTCTATGAACATAAATTACATCAATAATAAAAAGCCACAAACCATAGGATGTGGGTAATGTTTCTAAGAATTAAGTAGCAAAGAAGTAGCAAGATATCTTGGTATGGCAATACAAAAATATAACAGTAGGCATAAAAAAAAAAGTATATAAATGGAATGTATGGGATGAATAGGATTCTGGAGAACGCTACATTTTACAAATGAATGCACTAAATAATGTGACTAGGAAATAAAACATAGAAAAAAAAAATCCACTAGAGAATGCATTAAGTATTCATAGCAGCATTTTCATAAATCTAAAGCCATGAGTCTACTATGGAGGATGCAGCAAACTAAAATTCTTTGATAAACTTTGGCATTTATCACACTAACCAAAAGCAGCAGTGCATGTTGTACAATAAAAGACCAAACAATTCTTTGGAATAAACCTGATAGCAATCCTAAAAATTAGCAAAACAATTAAGGCTTTGTAAATCAAATTTATATTGGTTATATTGGTTAAGCAACAAAATGTGTCGTTAAAGCTGTTGACAATACTTTTTATCATCACAGACTCAGTTTCTTCACAAGCAGTAGTTCCCCTCAAGTGCAAATATCTGCATTCACAGATTGCAAAAGGATCAACAGTCTTCAGTCTCAAGGCCACAATCTCCCACATCATTTTCTAATCTTCAGCAATGACTGATCAAAAAGTTAACACAAAGCTGACTATAGTACAAACTTTACACAGTTTGAATGTTAACATTAGAGTAATACTAACAATTAGATAAGAATTAGAATCCCAGGGCAAGTGCGTAAAAACAGAATACAAAATCGAGCCAAGATACAGTAGTTCGATCTCTTTGTATTCATATAATAAATTAATTAAATTATTCTGGCCTCATGAATACAAAACATTAATCTCTATAAAACTAATGTGCGCAAAACACATTTCTCATGGATAAAAGTAATACTACCAGCTTTAAAATAAGATTGATACAGTATGGAATAAGTTTCCAAATGATATGCCAAGGAATGATACATTTTCATGATTCTAAACATTACTGTTATTAATTTTTAGCACATTTTCCTTCTATAGCTCACATATGCCATAGGTAGCAAGTATGAGCAAGCTTCACATTTCGAGATCGCCATTTCCTAAGTTCAAAGAAAACAATTTTTATAATCTCAATAATTAACTGGTCCAAACAAGCACAGCTTTGTCAAAAGGCCGGAGGCCTCATTAATAAGTGTACCAAAACTTTACGGAAACATTTTTAATTACAATCACAGGTAGTTTTGCATCAATGGCATTTTACAAAGAATTCCCTGAGTGATCTCAACATCTTTACAAGAATAGATCACAATCACCTCCATCAAATCTAAGCTGCCACATTAGGTCATTCTTCAAAACATTGAGAAAATGGGCTAACTTACAAGCTTTATGTCCACATCATAATATCTCTATCGCTCATCCAAAATGCATATGTATGAAGAACAAGAGAGGGAGAGACAAAAGTGTAAAATAGAGCTATTCTAAGAGTCTTGTTCATTGTTCTAGTTCTCCGCACCCATCGTAATAGGTTATCAACAAACTCTTTATGAATTCTTAACAATAGAAGCTTTCATACATATTCTAGCCATAAGGACCTCTATGCTAAATACAATTTCATATGCAGTACAACCAAATGTTTTGTTTTAGAAACTTGAATTAATTCTATTATCCATCAAATATTTCAGTAACACACAATGTCAGAAGAAAACATAGTCTGACTAGTACAATAAGTCACTTGTTTGCCGTAAACATTGGCAATTTCAATCGCATAATATGACACACAAGATTTAAAAGATGAGTACCAAAAAATTTTGGTATTACAGTACATAATCTATGTAGAAAATATTAAGAATGAAATGACTGGTCCCTCTGAAAGCTCTACAATAGAAAAAATTACAGACATTCATACCAAAACACATTCTGACACACACAAAAATGTCTTTAAAAAAGCTTTCGTAAAAAAGTAAATAGTTTAACAAGAAAATAGTTCACAACACTGTAAATCACAACAAATCTCTCACCAGAGATTTTTCCATATACCATATTCCTCAATTATGCAAGGTCACATCCATGGGAATAGGGACACACATCTACAAAATTTACAGTTTTTAATTGGACAAAACTGAAAACTTTTTAAGTTTTGATTCTCCAATTATGTGTAACTCTCAAGATGACACAATACATACCATACATTTTTCATGTCAACTGTGAAAACTTAATTATTGTCATCCCACTCTCGAAGATTTCACAGTATCTTATACCTACGCTAGCACTAACTATGTATGGAACAGCATGCATATTATATTAAATAATTCTAGAAATCCAGGACTCTGCCAACCACAAGGCACTAAGCTAATGTGGATTCGAGTGTTCCAAGACACTGACTCTACTGAGGAGTGAGCATAAAACTTCAGGTGTGTCTTGACAAAAAAATTTTTAGCATAATTTTCTGATTCGTATAACCTCTTTACCTTGAAAGCACAAACTTAGGTATCATCAGACAGCTTCTACACTCCAATTCAATTATTTCAATATCACTTGAGAAAACATATCAATGTATTTGGTGTTTAAGCTCTCCCTGACTAGGAGATTATCAATTTGGTTATAAGGAAACAACAGTACAGCAAGAATCATCAAACAAGGAACATATTTGTATGAATCACCACTACTTTAAAACATTCCATCATGTATGCCAATTGGGACTAACACAAGCATGAACAGAACTGCATTTCTTAAAACCTTCCGCCAGTCAGAAGGTACTGCATATGGTATTAAGACAGTAGTAATTTCATGTACCTGCAAAAAATAGAAAATGTTAAGTAATGGTCAAAAGAAATAGTAGTGAGCATACATGATATGTCAGCTCACGTCTTTGTAAAGTAATATGATAGTTTACTGACATTTTTTAATATTCATAATAATACTTTAGTCAGACAAAATCATTGCTAGCACACTGAACAACTAACAGTGCTGCTCTTTACACGCCAAGCTTTGCTACCATCCAAATGTCTGATCACACAATAGCCCAGAGACAAAGAAAGGAATAAAAAATGAATTTTACTTACCTCGTGGGCGACACAAACAAAAATGAAAGATATAACTATGGCATTTAGAGCAGGATATCCAGGGACCAAAACAAGAACTCCATTGGCATCAGCGGCTAACCAAATGTGATACTGGCAAATGCTCAACTCCAATGATATTTTTCCAAACCATGCGAAAAAAGTGGAGTAACGAGTGCGTAGGACTCCTGATATGTTACGCAATGCTATGTAACTGATAATCTACAACAATAATGAGTAAATTAATAAACAGTTAATGAACCAATTGAAGATTTCTGAGATTCAAATTGTTGAAGGCGACTTACAGGAATGAACACAATGTAGGGATGTACTTCATTACATTCTTGACGGTTTCTACATAAAATTGAAAATGCCAGGTATCCACCCAAGCCAGAAAGTGCTGCTAAGACAGCAAGCAGGGAAAGGCGAGGAGACATCAAGTTGCTATGATTTCTATCGTCTAGCAATTGGTGCCGTTGAGCCAGGAACAGAGCCACAGCATACATCATACCAAATGATACACTGAAATATCACGACAAAGAAAAAGTCTTATCAAATTGAAAAGAACTGTGTGGAAACGTTGAGCATGAGAAATTGTGAGTACCTGTATCGGTCCAACTTCCATCGAAACCACCATTCGTGAATATCATCATCTGTTGTGACAAAGAGTGCTTTCCAAGGTCTTGTAACAAATACTTTCTCGAAGAAAACCTAGAACAAATTTTTCTAACAATCATCTCGACAGATTGCTGACATTTTTATAAGGATGGATCAAAAAGAATATGAACATTTACCTCTGACATGTACAAAATTGTAATGATACTTATAAATCCAACAAACTTCAGCACTAAGGATAAAAACTGTAGAGGGTTTCCATCAGATGACATGGCTGAGATCCTTGGTGGAAGTGCTAGTAGCAGAAATGTTGCCAATACCCACCAAGAAACTAATGGAATGAAGTGATAAAATTGATAGGGCCGATTCATTGCAAGGCAGAGAGTTACTGTTAGGAAATTTAGTCGAAATAGAACCTAAAAAAATATGCAACCAGTTATGTTAACTTGTAGAAAATGATAACAATACCCACATAAAATAAAATTAATGTATTTGATATCTGGAAAACTAACCTGAAAGAAACGCACTATACCAGCCTCCCCTCGTTGCCAAAAATAACAAAAGTGACCATAGCCAGAAAGGAACAGATACGCAGAGATGAGCACACGTATATGCATGTACACTGGTAAAATTCCACTTGCATCAGTCATTTGGTAAATTAGAATTGCCAGCTGCATCCAACCTGAAAGACATAGAGAAATTCAAAACAGGAGATTGGCTTTTGGTTGTACTGATGGATTTGATGACTTTTTTATTGCAAAATTAAAACCCAAAAATGTCAGAGCCAAAAAAGCAAAATACTGAATGAGCCGCTTAACAGAAATGAACCAACGAGAAGCTTGAATAGAAGCATATTGTAAGTAGAGGCAAATACAAGTAAGTTAAATTCTGTTGCAAAGAAAACTTTTCTTTCAAAGAATAAAATGGAGGTTTGAGAGAAAAGTAGCCCAATTATATCAACCTTTCCACTCATCTGTCTGTTCACGATGCAAAACTTTGGTGTAACGACTGTCCTCAGTGAAGAAAAGTCCAAGAACAACCATGTAGCCCAATGGTAGCCAAAAGCTCAAGGGTGAGTAGTATTTATTTTCCTTCATAAAAAAACTGGTTCTGGAATATGATTAGACATAGTTAGTAGAGAAACCATAAAAAATAAATAGCAACACCCACAGAACTTAGAGTTATCTGACAGACAGTCTTATTGAAGGATGCGTACCTGTCGCATAAATAGAAGAAAACCATTATCAAACCATATTTAGACAAAGCAAAGAGCAGAGTAAGCATGTCGAGGCTGTTACTTGTGTTTGACAGATGGGATGCCCCTGTAGACATCTCCACATTGGTTGGTAATGGTGTGTAGTGCACATTAGTATGGCGATAGAGACCTTTATAAAACCTGTATAGCACCATTGCTACTGCAACTGACATGCTATGGGGAGGTAAAAACCATAAGCTGAATTGCCTAAATAAACAATTCCAGCAGCAAAATAAAATTTTAAGCAGTTTGCTAGCTTACCAGACAGCAAAGAAGGCATAAGTAAGAACTTGTAAAGATGTGTATGGCTCTGCACTCCAACAGCATGTACCATCATTGAAATTCATGTGATCATTGCAGTATGCATTGAGAAGTATTTGAGTATCGTGTGCAAGGGCATGTTCATCAGGATAAGCCTCTGCAAAGCTTTCATCAAGATGGCCCTGAGCAAGGAGTCTTGAACTCCACCAAACTTGAGCTCCACTATGCTCCAAAATCTGTCAAAATTGGATAAAGTTAGCTCTTAATAAGCACCATAAAAATTAGAATCAGGGTTTAGAAACATATAGCTGCCAACCTCAACAGAAGCCCTGTTGAATAAGTCAATGTGCTCATTGGTGAATGCATTATAATGAAATGTATTACTATTGCCAGAAGTCTCTGTTTCTTTTTTAGGAGGGATAGGAACCCAAAGTACTCTTACTTTGTGTCCAATTTTTGGAGGCACAACCTGAAAACATAAACAGAATTACTCCCATGGATCATGTTTAAAATAGAAAACTGACATATTGCTAAAACATGTGACATTGAAGCAGACGCACTTCCATTAATTACCTGAGCTAATCTAGTGATGTTCACAGAGAACTGATCAAGAGAATGTTCAAGGTTTGTAGCATTCTTAATTGCCAATGTACCCATGCCTATAACAATGACACTCGGACCATCAGCTTCCTACAATAAAGATACATGCAGAGATATTAGCACTATATTTCAAACCATTGAACATACAGCATGAATGAAAAACAAGTGTCAACTACTTTTAGACCCTCAATCAAAAGAGGAAACTGGTAATCTTACCATCCAATCCTGGACTTGTTTTGTGACATTATCTGTCAGATGTGGCCTCCATAGAAATTCTACGTGTAATCCAAGCAAGGAATCTTGAAAAGAGTGATCTTCAAGTTGTAAGCCACTGTATGTGACATTTGATTTAGAATGGTCTAATGAAGTGGGCTCTGACTTTTTGTGTCCAGATAAATGGTGGAGTAATGCTTGATAGTGCAAGTGGACTTGAGTGTCTCCAATAAACACAAAGTGATTTCTTCGTCCCCAAAAAGATAAGTATCGAAAACATCTGCGTGTATCCCTAAAAGCAGATAACACAACAACAACAAAAGTGAAAAACGAGGCTGAAATTATAAACTTCCGAAAAGAATTTGAATTTTTAGTTAGCTTACTTCAGAGAATACTGATGCATCATGCAGCCATAGGGCTGCCACTCCATGTTACCCTTGTATCGTCCATCGCTCAGCAGCCACTTGCACGAATCTATACCTGTGGGCAAAAGATAACAACACATGCAGTGAGAAGCAAAACACATCAACTTTTTAAGAAAGAAACATGTCTGTAAGCACTGAAAGATGTGAATTATGAAAAATGCAATTGGAATAATATTAATAATTTTGACAGTACAGAACTGCTCGTTCGTCAAACGTCGGGGGAAAAATATGTTAACACTTTCACGAGAAAAGAAAGATGAGATTTTATACGGCAGGAGAAAAGAGCGCGTTTGTTATTAAAAAAGATAGGTGAAAGCCCAAAACAAATGTTGGGTTATGTTTGTGATTGGGCGTTGACGTGCACGTTTACATACCGTATCGCACATGAAGAATTCCATGATAAAAGCCAAATCCGATGACAACTAAGCAGGCGATAATTTTCGCATTTTTTGCATTAATTTGCTTGATTACATTAGCGGCTGTTCCTTCGTCATCACTCTCTTTACTTGTCATGTTTATGGCTTGCCATCAGCATTTTTTGCAAGGGTACACAAACTTTACTGCATATAATGAATGCTTCCATCCACCACACGTTTGACAGAACCAGACAGAACTGCCTAAACCTGTAGGCAAAGAAAACAGACGAGTGAAAATCGAGTGCATCTTTTGAGATGGGCACCCGAAGTTGAAGCAAAAGCAGTTTTCAATTTTTGCTTCAATTTAAAAGTTAATCAGGAGGATGAAATACTAAAGAAAGGAGAACTATTCGTTTTGTTTTCTGTAGGTTGGTATGACTGCGGTAACAGCTGCCGTCGATCGATCTCGAGCGCGCCACTGTCAACAGCAACGCTGATCGGTCAAACCCAGTCAAACCTTTCAACTTGCTTTCACTTGGCGTCTGTTTTCTAAGGTCATAGGTCACATCATTGCGTTCGGTGAACCGCTTTGTTTTACCAATGGGTTTCAAGGACTGGCTAAGCAGGTCCATAGCACTGCGCAGCAAAGCCTTGGAACTGGAGGACGAAGCAATGGCTCTATGGCTGACGGCAAGAGATGGCTTTGTGAATATTGTGATTATTGCCAGTCTGTGTTATATAATTGAAGTCTGGCAGGGTCCCGATTTCTTCTTTGACAATTCTTCCATAGCATCGTTCCTAACGCATAGAATGTGAGTAAATAAGAGGCAGAATGTTTGAGGAACAGTAACAACAATGCTATCGTTCGTGCTGTGTTTACACAATTATGGTTAGGTTTGTTCCAAGTAATATGTCCTCCATCGAGGACGAGAAACGCATCGGCCTTCTATTCCCAGACTTCACAGAGATTGCGACTTTCCAAATGGTATGGGATTGGATTGATGCCTGCATTGTACCAGCTTTCACCGGTGCCAAGCCGGTCATACTGTTGTCTAATCACCTCCTCGGTAAAGTCCGTTTACGCCAGCTGAGGGTCAGGGAAGGGACGTGCATCATGCAAGAGGTAAGCTACATATATACCAAATACCAAAAAAAAATAGAAAAAGGGCGGTGCAAAAGACATCAAAACGACGTCCAATTGGCTTTTCTTGAAGTCCAAAAAGGAGTCGAGACACCGTGTGAAAGTCCGTTGGACTTCCCTCCTTTGCTGACCGGATGCGTCGCTGTGCTCTCGGCAGATGTTCGACGGCATTTTCGCCGAGTGTTACGGCCCATACTCAGACGCCAACGAGAACAAGGGAAGTTTCGGTCCGGGCGCCGGCACGGCGTGGGAGTGGAGCAGCGCCCAGAGCCTCGGGGGCAGCAGTTTCTACGGGGTGGTGGACACCTACGGCGGAGGCGGCTTCTATGCGGACCTCCCTAGGGACCTCGGCCAGGTCGAAACAACGCAAAGCACTCCCTGGGAACACAGAATCGTCACGGTGACGTCACTTGACGTCAAACTGACATCACTTTCACGTCATCTTGACGTCACATGACGAATCCCTGTTACCAAAATTCGCCTCTCACGTTTTTGCAGAGAAGCGCATAACCTTATTGTGCTCGCCGTCTTGCGCCATAGGCCCAGGCGGTGCTCGCGGAGCTACGAACCCACCGCTGGCTGGACGAGGCCACCAGGATGCTCTTCGTGGACGTCAACATGTACAACCCCGACCACAACGTGTTTGTGTTGGCCAACATGTACGTGGAGGTTCCGCCTACCGCTGGCCTCCTTCCAAGGTACACATACGGGGACCATCCATAAAGGACGTCCATGTTTATGGGGGTGGGAGTCATTTGATGAAACTGTCCGAAAAATAAAAAGTGGTGATATTTGTGTCGTCAAGAATACTGATGAAAGTTTCATCATAAAAGAAAATCGAGAGAATTCTGGCCAGAATTTTACGGTACTGTTAATTGACGATAATATCGTCAGTCTGAGAAGCACTTTAATCAAAGCGAACTGGAAAAAAGTATCCAAGCTT